>OX235271.1:107783413-107895051 GCA_944472155.2 Trichobilharzia szidati | reverse complement strand
AGTGTTTAGAAATATAAAAAACGTAATTTCTGATGTAAAACTAGACAGTTTTTATTATGATGCTATTTAGGTTGTTGGAATCCAAGATGTGCATTTTGTCCCACTTAAAACTCCTCACTGGATGTCGTGTGAGAATCTTCAGTGGGTGACTACATCCTCAATGAGACTAGAGCTTAGTACTCAATTGTTTCAAACTCCGATGTGTTATCCACTAAACCGCAAGAGTCAAGTTTTGTGCAACATGTGTCAGTTGCTATTCTGCTAAGCTTACTATGTTGACCTTCAGACATCGTCAATCAAATCGTTCGTATTCACAGCTGAAATATTTTTTCACGGAGACTGAGCATTTCAGTCAAAATCAACAGGGAAAACATAATAATTCAGATAAATGCCTTTGAAATACTTGGAAATTAAATAGAGAGATAGAGAGAGAGAGTTACAGGATTTCATCATAAGCTGACATCGGTTAGAGAACGCTGAAATGATCATGATATCCTGTAACCTTAAAAAGCAATACTTAAATAGAGAAAGTGTTGAATTAAAGTTTCATAAATTTTCATACAATTCTTTCCATTAAGAAACCTAAACAAAGCAAGAATGACAAAGAAATACCAGGATAATATGAACTCATTTTTTATTAATTCGGGTTATCTCAAATGGACACAACCTACTGAACAATATAAAATATAAAGTGTTGGTTTGCAGGGATTTGAATGGTGACAGGTTCGATCACTAGTTGACATCATTTAGAGAAGCACTGGTAAACCAGCAAGGAGTACTGGACAGCTGTTTCGTCTTAATCGAGATCTCTTCATCCGTAGTCACCCACCCCACCCCCAGGACCCTCCGGCTACAAGGTGAGTGAGCTCTTGGACCATTAAGCCACTGCGACCTAATGCAATGACCAGTTCATGAATTCTAACTTCTACTAATTCACGATATATAAGGCACAACGGTAACTTTAGTTCACTTGTCTAAATTTATGAGATCAGACAATGATATCATAAAATCATCCATATAACGTGTTACTCATAAATTATGTATATGATTATTCAAGAGTGTAGATGAACTTAGATAAGCAGCTTGAATTATGTATCATATTAGCCAAATTAATAACTCAATATCGTTTTGGTTTTTGGTAAATCATTACTTCAGGTGAACATAGAGAAAACAGAGGTGGTGATGAAGATTCCTGGCCAACAGCAACAACAAAAGTCAGCATAAATGGGAGAAATCTGAGAGAAGCAACCTCCTTCATCTACCTACCTACCTGGGAAGCATCGTTTCAACTACATGCAGACGGAACTGATGAGGATATCAAAGTGAGGGTCGGGAAAGTAAGGCAAGCTCTCATCACTCTCAAGTCTGTGTGTGGGTCAACAGCACTACTCAGCATGAAAATGAAAATAAGATCCGGATTTTCAACTCCAATGCGAAGTCAGTGTTACTGTATGGATCACAGACTTGGCATGTCATGAAGAGCACTTCAAACAAACTACAAACCTTCATCAACAGCTGCCGTCGCTCAATAATACTCAAGATCAGATGGCCGTTCAGAAAAGATCAGCAACAGAGACGGACCTCTGGGAGTATAAAACCCAGCAGGAAGCAATTGTGCAACAAATATGCGGAAAGAAATGGAGGTGGATTGGCCATACTCTGAGGAAACCATCAAGTGACATCATTAGACAGACCATCTTTTAGGTGAAACCCGATCGAATGAGAAAAGGCGAGTTCGTGATCAGTGCGAGAATGACATGGAGGAGGTCATGTGAAGAGGAGATGAAAGCATGTGGGCAAATGTGGAGCCAGGTGAAAACGTTGGCAGAGGACCGAACGCAATGGAGACGTTCGGCTGGAGCCGTATGTTCCTCTATGAACTAAAGAAAACAAAAATATAGTAATAATACTTGATAACTGTTTCAATCTTGTTTGGGACTCCTTCGCAGTACACATCTATGACCCATCCACTAACCAGGAATGATTGAATACTGGAGCTTCAGGTTACAAAGAGAGCTTCTTGAACATTTGGCCACTAGGATGGAATCCAACTACCCATGAGTTATAACTTCTGTCGTTTCGTGATAAGTATAGCGCAACCGTCAGCCGATGTTATCGACGAGTATCTGCCCTTACACCCAACTTGATGGATTCTGCAGGTCAGGACTTCTCAATATAACTTCAGGCAACTTTATCTACTAGTCAGTCACTACTGAGCACTACATTAATTTAAAACTATCGATTTGCAGGAATTGAAGTGATTTCAACTTCGATTATGAAGTAACCTACGCTGTAAGAGAATAGTGGATTGAAGTCAGTTTTCAAGTGTTTGTTTGAAGGGATTTGATTGGTTGCAGGTTCGATCACGAGTCCACATCAGTTAGATAACTATTGGAAAACCAGCAGGATGTACTGGATAACTGTTTCGTCCTAATTTGGGACTCCTTGTCAGTACGCACCCAATAAGCCTCGAACCCAGGGGTTCACCAAGTCTAGTAAGAGAACAGTCACTCGACTATGACATTGGCTGATGGTTGCGCTAGATATGCCGCAAACTGGCCGATTTTAGGACTCATGGACTGCTCGTTAGATCGGGTCCCAGGGACTGAATGTTCTACAAGCTCAATCGCCTTATAACTGACATGTCTTGGATTCGAAACTCAGCAGGGAGGTGTACTGATGATGAGTCCCAAACTAGGATGAAACAGCCGTCTAATACTCTCCGAAGGTTTTCCAATGGTTCTCTAACTGATTTCAACTCATGATCAAACCTGAAGTCAGTTCATCATCACAAATTAAATGTTATCATTCCTTTTCTCCTGTAGAATCACCATCCTCTATTATAAATCTCCTGACTCAAAGTTCGTTATGACGACACAGGATTGTAGGAAAACAGCCAACAATGTATGATCAATTACCAGTGTACTCTTGTCTGCCCTGCTATGTAAGATTCTTTATCACAGAAGTAATTTAATAACACACATATGCAATTGAACTCAGGAACGATCCCAGCAACTTCGTAGATATTACAATATTTTTGGTTAGAAAATTATTTTCTGGGGAGAAAGTCTCTTGGTCTCTTTAAAATCAAGGAATAATGAAACCAAAGATTAAATACAAAACAAAGTCTTGATAATATAATGAAAAACCAAAAAGTTTTCAAATGCTTGATGTACGTAGTCTTTTTATGCAGCTCAAAATATACAGTTGAAATCAGAAACTGTCCACAAACTCCTGGACTGGAATTCATCGGGAAAATAAGAACTAGCGCAAACATAACGAACTTTAAGTGTCTATAGTTTGGTTTGTAAGGGTTAGTTATGTTTTACGAGTTGATCACGGATTGATATCAGTTAGAGAACCATTGAAAACCAGCACTGGAATACTGGACAGCTGTTTCATCCTAGTTTGGGAATCATCGGCAGTACTTTAAGTGGACAAAACTTGAAGCAAATTTCGATGCAATATGCTCAAAGCTTGGAGATGGCTGAAAGTTATAAAATCAAAAAGATATAGAAGGCCAGACACTGTACAAACACAGCTTCAGAATTTTAGTCAAATTCAGTTCCTCATAAGTATAAATTAATCAATAGACGAACATACTACATAATGTCTCGAGAGGAAAGTCACTAAACAACATTAGTGCCAGGTAGTTTACAGGGAGTGATAGCGTGAACGACCCGAACTAATTTATGTAATCAAACCATAAAGGAATCCAAGGCTACACCATATAAGATATTTCTAAGGCACCATTTGGATAGTCGGCAAACAGAAGGGATTGAAACAGGAAGATTATTTATGCTGAGTCGCCACAAAGCTCAGGGAAGTACTTCTTGAGACCTGTAATACATACAGTCTGTTTGAAGTGATTTTTGAAACTGTATCTATGCGAAATGCCAAAGACTCGACCAGTTCTAACCTTTTTTCCTAGCACGGGGATGCAATATATCTACCTTTCTGGTTATACAAGAGAAACGCTTAACTGCTGTGATATCCCTACCCGCCATCAGTATGACTTTACACCCATTCCTCCAGTATACATTACATGACTTACACTATGTTGATAACTTCTTCTAGTCTAAACACTATTCAGACGACTTACTTGATATGTTGAGACCTCCAGAAACATTCGTTTCAGCCAATAAAACTGATTGAGTTACTTCTATATGTAGCCTTATCCTTCATGTTGTAGGAGAAGCTATCGGTAACGGTATGCTAGTGATAATCTTTGACAACGGAGATGGCAGAAATAATACTGAACAAAAGTGTTCATAGTAGTGATCAGTGAGTTGGGACATGAAAATTACTGTAATGATGACATTAAAATATATTCATAATTACCTATTAACTCATAATTAGCTTCATAAACAGCAGTGGTTTACGCTGAAAAGTATTTTTCGTATCTAAATAGTTTACAGTTTACAATTTATTTAGGATAGTAGAGTATATGCCTGTGTTAATCCTTTCAATTTGTTACACACAGGAGGTCCAATCTCGCTTTGAATGAATCAACGGATGGCGCTGATACGACGTGTTCCGGTAGGGAGTTCCAATGGTTCACAATCCGATGCGAAAAACGGATCTCCAAACGCAGACGATTCGACCGTGGTTTTTGAACCTTGAGGTGATGTCCTCGCAGTTGGTTGGTACTAGAAGGAAGAAATAAATTAGATAAATTTGCTCCAAAATCATTTCTTAGGATACGGTATGCTAGTATTAGGTCACCCCTAAGTCGTCTGTATGACAGTGGAAATAAACCCAGTCGACTTAACCTCTCTTCATATGAGAGGGTTGAGAAACCCTTTATTAGCTTAGTTCCTACTCTTTGCACTCTTTCTAATAAGTCTATTTCGTATTTGAAACACGGGCTCGCTGCCTGGATCCCATATTCCAAATGAGGTCTGATATAAGTCGGATATAATATACGAAATATTTCAGCGTCAAAATTCGCAAAAGCTTTGCGTATGGCCCATAATATTCGAAAACCCTTAGTGGCTGCAGCTCTACAGTTTGTTGCTGTTTTCAAGTCATGCTGCACAACCACTCCCAAGTCCTTGTACTCAGTGACCACTGGAAGAGTAATGCCATTCATTGAGTAATTGTGCACGTGACTATAGGCCATTCAAATTTCATTCACTCAATTCTAATAACTAACTATAACCGCCCACCTGACCCTCCAAGTACCTATGTTTACAATAATCAGCTTGCAGGTCTAAATACATTCGCTAATTATTGATCCCAGAAACCTTCTAACATTCCCAGAAAACAAGAATAAGAATCCAAATAAAGGCCTTTGGTAAAGTCATCGAATACAGAATTTACTGGAATATAATCTTCAGTTGCTATAGTTCAACATTCCCACTTCAAGAGAAGTTTGCTCCAGCAAGAATGATTTGTTCTAAAATGGTGCTGTCCCTCAGGGAAAAAATTATTACCTAAAAATGTTGACTAACAACATTACGGGTGGTTTTCACCAGCTATTAGTCAGAAGTACTGGTTAGACTTACGGGAGGATAGTTCCAAAAGAAATTTTTAATGCTGCTTTTAAAACTTAAACTGACAATAATGTCTTTCTGGTTTTATAGGGATTTGGACTGGCCCAGTGACCTGTTGTGCATTACCGACAGAGTGTCATCCATCATCCAGTCTAGTACGAGTAATATTTCACTCATTGCGTAGAAATCTTATTTCAAGATCTTATTATGGAAAATCTACTATCTTTGCATTACCACTCTCAGACAACACCTTGCTAAAGTAGCTTCACAGACTTACAATATTTTTCAAATTGTCGCATGACATGCTTGTAGCGCTTTCATCAGGTATAAGATTTGGGAAGACGGTATTATTTGCAGTTCTTCTGTATTAGCATTACAGGAGAGTCTTCAAACACGTTTGTAATTTCTAAACTGTCTTTGATTCATATCCCTCCGTGTATTGATAAATCAAGTCCCTGTACTAATTTCTGCTTTCATAGTAGTGTAGGAAGAAATTAAGAGTCCTAATGGAGATAGAGAGAAATTACAACATTTCCCTCTTCTGAAGGAGTGTTACGGCTTGTCTATTAATCCATAGAGATGATTTTTGGGCTCACTAGGAATCCTCGTTTCAGTGAACTTTGATGTGACCATCCCTAGTGTTTTGTTGAATTTATTCCAGGCATCATCAATGGATGAGTCACTACTGACCGATCACTCCACAGCTAAAGCTCACTCCTTAATAGATACGATATACACATGACAAACTTTAAAGTGAGCATGGGGTTGCATCTAAACTTAATTTCAAGGTCTAATTTTGAGTGAAATGGTCACTATTAACTAAAGTAGAAACGATAACTAGATTATTTATGTTATCTACACCTGCAGAAAAGCACCACTGTGTACCTCTACCTTCCTTTACTACTAATTTACTTATGTTTCTGAAACCGAAGATCTTACATGAGTTCAAATACCAGCGAAACTTCATTAGCCTTAGAAACCTTGAAAAGGATAGTCCCAGGAAATCACTTGTCCATCTTCTTTTGTATGTGTGCCTGTCAGCTTATTAGAATTGAGTGAATGAAATTTGAATGGCCTATAGTCACGTGCACAATTACTCAATGAATGGCATTACTCTTCCAGTGGTCACTGAGTACAAGGACTTGGGAGTGGTTGTGCAGCATGACTTGAAAACAGCAACAAACTGTAGAGCTGCAGCCACTAAGGGTTTTCGAATATTATGGGCCATACGCAAAGCTTTTGCGAATTTTGACGCTGAAATATTTCGTATATTATATCCGACTTATATCAGACCTCATTTGGAATATGGGATCCAGGCAGCGAGCCCGTGTTTCAAATACGAAATAGACTTATTAGAAAGAGTGCAAAGAGTAGGAACTAAGCTAATAAAGGGTTTCTCAACCCTCTCATATGAAGAGAGGTTAAGTCGACTGGGTCGGAATCTACACAGACGCGTTGTGAACACTTTGCATAAAAATCCATTTAAAAAGCTTCAGGCGTTATAGTTTAACTATTAGTAGTGTTCTTTATGGTTTAGGGGTGCACCGACCGGGGGTCGAACCCAGACCTTTTACGTTGCTGGTGAGCATTCTGTACTAGATTCTCCCTATCAAACAGCAGACATGTAATAGGAGACTAAACAGAAGACGAATAAAGCACCTTATATACAAGTCAAACAATGTCTGAAAGTCACAAACAGTATAAAACGATGTAAGCACCAACCAATACATAGACAAAAGAGAAAACAAAACCATGCAAGTGGACAAACCAAATTGAACCACCCATCAATAGCTGCTTAAATCATAAGATGAGACTACTGATGAATAAGGATGACTAAGTCCTAAGTTGATTCTGATATTGGAGAAATCAATGTCAAATATTCCAATGATACTAGCGTTTTTTGATAACGAAATAGCTACATAACTGTGACAAGAAAATTACACAGTAAATTTAAAGACATTATGGGGTAAAAAATGAACCGTTAGTGTTCATCAATGAGCATGAAATGACTGAAGAAAACGGTCATCAAAGTAACTTCACGTTTAATTCCCAATACTATGAGCTGACCACATTGAAGTATCACTTCCTTCACTGTAAAGTTATATGCTTCAATTTTTGTCACGCATGTGTTCAAAACGCAACTGTATCATTTTTTCCTTATCTTTGAGGCTAAACTAGTTGGAAAATAACCATGTACCCATTTGGCCTTCTAGTAGTTGAATTTTTTTCTTGAGATGCATCTCTGTTCTGAATGACACTATGCATTAACCTGATATAATTAAAAAATTAAATAATAGTCTTGAGAGGAAAAAGAGTAAAATGTACAATATAAAATGTTTACATTTCATTTTGAGTCTTCTGTTTAACTGCAGACATCCTGAAATATACATTGGACTAACAGAATATGAGCCTACATTTCTTTATTGAATTCAACTGAAGTCTGATATGAGTGAGTCGGTGGCATAGAGGTTAGGACGCTCGCCGACTATGCGCATGGTCCAGGGTTCGATCCCCGGCCGACACACTCCTTTACCTTGGTGAGCCAGAAATAATGCCGGTGAAGAGGAAAGGTTGGGCATGAGGCTAGCAACCCTATCCTGTAAAATAAACACTGCTACAGAAACTTCAAGCCTCTAGCTTAAAGCCCTATGTTCCAATGGGGAACGTGAAGGAAAAAAATCTTATGTAACGACTGAAGTTTAACGAAATAACAATGGGTGGAATATGATGGCATAATCAGTTACTAGTAACAAGAAAAGAAGGTAGTTATTCATCACAAGTATGGAAGAAGTTTTAGGAAGATTTCTGATTGATTCAACAGCAAACACACTAATTTACTAACAATAAACAGGAACAACAGACTTTCTAATGGTTTACAAGTAAGTATTTAGAAGTGATTCGAAATTGACTGCATGAGTTAACATCAGTTGGTCAGATAAGAGAGAATAGGAGTAGGCCAAACAGCCGATTATATCCCTAATTGTGGTTAACGGTATTATACGACACAATTTGGGGAGTATGATGATAAGAATACGTTTGAGCAATAAGAAGCCTCTAGAGAATCTTGATTTCGCTTACGACGTTTTTCTAGTGATGCACGAACTCGAAAGCGAAAACCGACAAGTTGGAAGAGGAAGCAGCAAAGACGGGATTTCAAGTGAACAAAGAGAAGATGGAGATGTTGAAGACAACCGACCAACAACAACAACAGGCATTTTTCACAGTCAGATTTCAAATAGATCATTCAGGAATACTAAGAAAATCCTGTTTCAGCCGATTTGTAACCTAAGACTTCTGGAGAGTCTCCTCAAACCTCTTAGGGGATTTAATCAAAACTTCTTGGATGAAATTGTTCAGATTTATCCGACACAAGTTGTCGATCAATTCGTCAAACTTAGCAATATCTGATTTTAAGGACAAAATTAATCTGTCTGCTCATTTTGAGACTTCGTTATGATTTGAAGCTTACCTCATCAAAAAAGTTTAGAAAATTGGTGGGGAAATCAGTTGCTTTGCACTCTTCATTGAACTTGTGCCTGATTACTTCACATGCCATTCTGCAGGTCAACAACTGATTCAGTGACTCAATGGATGCAGCATGCGTGTGACTCTTCAAACAAGTCATACAATATGTTCTGTTTCTCATCCTCAAAACAAGAGGAACTAAATACGTAGTGTAAATAATGGAGCACAGGATGCAAATTACATCAATGGCTTAGATTTCTACTCTTCTTTTGAAAAATAATTCACTAGTGCACATTTCATGATACTTACAAATACATTTCATGATACACTTTGAGTGGTTTGACTTTGATTAGGTTGCTGGTTGTAGTATTTTCTTATTAACTAAAGTAATCAACAACAACAGACAACAATCAGTATAAATGGGAGGAACCTGAAAGAAACAACCTCTTTTACCTACCTGGGAAGCCTCGTTTCAACTACAGGCGGAACTGACGAGGATATCAAAGCAATGATTGGGAAAGAAAGGCAAGCTTTCATTTCTCTCAAGTCTGTGTGGAGATCAACATCACTTCTCAGCATGAAAAATAAGATCCGGATTTTCAACTTCAACGTGAAGTCACTGCTACTATACGGATCAGAAACTTGGCCATCGCGTCATAAAGAGCATCTCAAACAAACTACAGACCTTCATTAACAGTTGTCTTCACTCAATACTCAAGATCAGATGGCCGGCCAGAAAAGATCAGCAATAGGCATCTCTGGGAGCGAACCAACCCGGCAGGAACCAATTGTGAAACAAATATGCAGAAGAAAATGGATATGGATTGGCCATGCTATGAGGGATCCATCAAGTGACATCACTGGACAAGCCATCGCTCGAGTGGAACCTGAAAGGGAAGCGGCGAGTTGATCGTCAGCGTGAGGGTGACTTGGAGGAGGTCATGTGAAGGGGAGATGAAGATGTGTGGGCAGACATGGAGCCAGATAAAGATTCTAGCAGAGAACCGAACGCAATGGAAACGCATGGCTGCAGCCCTATGTTCCTCTAGGAATTAAAGGAAACAATAGTAATAATAATAATCAGTAATCTAAATGTGCCAAGTGTGGAAGAATAGGGACATTATAAAATATGAAAAGCAGAATGAAATTTAAGCTACTGAAGGTGTATGCACTGTGATCTAAATGTTTCGCTTTACTTGTCATTTCCTTATTAAGAAAAAGTCTCTATAAATTTTTTCACGCACATATTTGAATACCTCAAGTTTCATTTTATGAAGCACCGTGTATTTTCAGTGTTAGTGTTGTCACAAATCGATAGCAGTGAAAGAATCGCTACAGCATTAAACTAATGTTTCTCACTACTTTGTTCACTTCTTGTGTGATCATAGGTATATAAGAATGACAGAAGGCTCATTAGGTAAGTACCAAACAAACATTCTAATTTTCCCGCCAGAGTATGAGCCTGAAATGGACATTATAATTGCTACTGATTTCGTTGTGTTCTCTGAGATGATTGATTTAGTTGCGAAGCTTTCATTGTCCTTCTAAGCATCTTCAGCACAGGCTATAGTATGAAATGAACTTATCTGAATTCTGTATAAAATGTCTACATTATCCCAATCAAACCCGTGTCCGTTATCAGATACATGCATTGATATGAACGAATATATGTAGTGCCTTTTCAAAGCTAATTTATGCTCTTTGATTCGAACTTGAAACGGACTCCCATTTTGACTGATGACCACTAGAAACGTGTAAATTAATAACCAGTCTCGACAATGGTTGTCAGGATAAAAAATTATATCATCCATGGGGAATTCAAATAAATTAATCCCATACTAAAACCTGCGCTGGAGATGTTATCTAGAAGGATAACGAAAGGTTTGCAATTAAATCAACCAGCTCAGAGAAAACATCATTAAATCGAAATCATCCATCTGAGCTACAAATCTTCTCCATTATTACATTGTAACTGCATTTCGCAAGCAGAACATGTACTGTCCTTCCCCTAGTTCAAAAACCTTGGGTAATAAGACGTAAGTGAGACTGTATATAGTCGTAAAATATAAACTTTTGAATGTACTGTTGTCCGTATATTTACATAATTCGCATTTATGAACAATATTACTGTGCTTCCTTTATTTGGCTATAATGAACAGTTTAAGAGGTTTAAAGCCGATTCTTTGCTGAGAACTGCATGATGTGTAGAAAAAAATGAATGGCTGTTTTAATTACGCCTCAGTATTGTAGATTTTGAAAGACCTACAGGCATATTCATCCAGACAATTAATTAATCACTACCAAGCCCATGTCTGCGTCGGTGGCACAGCGGTTAGGACGCTCGTTGACTATGTACATGGCCCGGGGTTCGATCCCCGGCCGACGCACTCCTTTACCTCACTAAGCCAGTAGTAAGACTGGTAAAGAGGGAAGGTTGAGCATGAGGCCAGCAACCCTATCTCGTAAAAACAAACACCACTGCGACCGAGACTTCAAGCCTCTAGCTTAAGCCCTATGTTCCACTGGGGACGTAAAGGAATAAAAAAAAGCCCATTTATACATTTGTATATTTTACGACATCTACATTCTAAATGTTATCAAACTTTGCATATTACTTATGAAATTTATAAATAATTGAACACCTCTATTAATTTTTCAAATCATATCATAGATTTCTATCATATTTCTTGATATAATTGCAGAAGGAAAAACAAATTATTTTTTCCACTACAAAATGTGCATTTTTACTTCGTTTCCATAGCAGATGTTATACGCTGTTCACTATTTTTTAACCTACAGCATTTAAACCTTATGTGATTGTATCTGTTGCTATGATATATGTTTTATTAAATAAATTGTATCCTAAAATATTTTGATTGTGTACCACAAAAATTAATTGTCTCGTATCTTGTTATTATTGTCTTAGTATGCCTTTGTTTATTTAAAACAGTATCCATGACATAAGCATCAACCAAATCGCAACACTGAGGATTATCATTGAACAGAGCTTGAAGTGTCAGTAAGCTGTCTATCTAAACTTCATTGACTTTGAAAAGGCCTTCGACAGCATCGATTGAGAGGTGCTTTGGCAACTACTTCGCTACTACGGGGTGCCACCGACAATTATACATCTCATCCAAAAAGCTGTACGACAATGCTTCATGCCAAGTAATCCACAACGGGAAACTTACGGAACCCTTCGAAGTGAGGACAGGAGTAAAACAAGGCTGCCTACTATCGCCAATGATTTTCCTGATTGCAGCAAATTGGATAATGTGACAAACAGCGGGCAATGAGGAAACAGGCATAAAATCGACCCACATCAAAAACTTGGAGGATCTGGACTTCACCGATGATATATGTCTGATTTCCCACAAACTGGAAGATATGCAAGTGAAAAGCAACAAGTTGGCAGAAGAAGCATTCAGAGAAGATTGGACTTCAGGTGAACATAGAGAAAACAGAGGTGATGAAGATTGCTGGCCAACACTAACAACAATAACAGATAGCAATCAGCATAAATAGGAGAAATTTGAAAGAAGCAATCTCTTTTACCTACCTACCTATCTGGGAAGCATAGTTTCAACTACAGGCAGACGGAACTGATGAGGATATCAAACTAAGGATCGGGAAAGGAAGGCAAGCTTTCATTACTCCCAAGTCTGTGTGGAGATGAACAGCACTCCTCAGCATGAAAAATAAGATCCGGATTTTCAACTTCAATATGAAGTCAGTGCTGCTTTATGGATCAGAGACTTGGCGCGTTACTAAGGGCACTTCGGACAAACTACAGACCTTCATCAACGGCTGTCTTCGCTCAGTACTAGTCAAGATCAGATGGCCGGCCAGAAAACATCAGCAACAGGGAAGGATCCCTGTGAGTGAACAAACCAGAGACCACTTGTGCAACAGGAATGTGTGCAGAAAGGAATGGAGAGGGATTGGCCATACTCTGAGAAAACCATCAAGTGACATCATATAACAGCCCATTACTCGAGTGAAACCCAAGTGGGAAGCGGCGATTTGGTTATGAGTGTGGGAGTGACATGGAGGAGGTGATGAGAAGAGGAGATGAAATCATGTGGGTGGATGTGGAGCCAGGTGAAAAGGTTGGCAGAGAATCGAGCTCAATGGAGACGTGTGGCTGTAGCCCAATATTCCTCTAGGAACTAAACGAAACGATAATAATAATATAATCCATGATATAAAGAGTTACACACATTTATTGTTTTAAATGCTGTTTGCCTTTTTGTGGAAAATGTAAAATCCAAATTTGCAGGCAGTTGAATATGGATATTCCTTTTCTTGTAATTCACACTGATAATATCATTGTCTCTGTTGAATGAACTATACTGAGTAAATTAACAGTGAAGCTTAGTATAAAGTGTTCGAGATGCACATAGTTTATAACTGTTAGAGTGTCATTATCATGATTATTGGAAAATATATGAAGGTCAGTTAGTGTATGGTAAATTAACTGAAAACCTCTGATTTGTTTACCACAGGAGCTTTTGAACTGTATCTTATTCGTTGGGTTCCAGTTAGCCTAATATAAATGTGATAAATATCCAATCTACTGTCTACTATACTATTTCAAAAATCTCTTTGACTGACTGAATGATTCTCACTAGTTCATTGGTGGTTAAATTGAATACAAAGAGACAATTAAATGTTGTCCTTTTAACGAAGTTGAATTACGTTTCACTACCGTTTCAGGTACAGAAATTGTGTTTTATATGCACATATATGGATGAAAACCAGTTAAATTTAGGAGCATTAACGGTGAATTTGAAAGAATTACTACTGGGATATACCTCCAATGTACAATTCACTTTCCATGACATAATTTACAGAATGAAGAATGGGACTTCAATGGGTTCTCCTCTAGATCTATTACTAGCAGACTGTTTCACAGCAAACCTCAAGAACAGTCCATTAAAGTCAACTGCCGGTAACTTTCAACAGTGTATAAGATATGTGTACGACATTTTCATCAGTTTTAACAATAATTATGACTTCAGTCAGTTGATGCAGATATTCGACAACTGTTATTCAGAAATAAAACTCACTCTTGAAAAGGAAAACAAGTTCAAAATTCCATTTTTTTCAGATAGAACTGACAAGAATACTTGATGGAACTTTAAGAAGGTCAGTCCATGGGAAACACATACGGAACGGTCAGCTGACAAGTTTTGACAATCGAGAGTCTGTTGTAAGAAAACAAAATTCATTTATATCCCTTACCACTTGGATACGACCTATATGTATCCCTGAAGCCCTAGAAGAAGAACTAGACATCATGAAAGAAATCTTCATCTAAAACGGATACACATTGACAAGAATATCAAACCAAAAGTCCAGAGAAGTGAAGCATTAACTGTACCAAAAGAGAAACTTTACATGAACATTGATTTCAAGGAAGACTTAAGAGAAGAACTTCAACATACTTGGGAGGAACATCCTTCTGAACAAAGCTATTCACAGTGTATACAGTCGTCCACTGGTAGGCAGGAGCCTGAAGTACAAGACATAGTCGTTTAGATAGAGAAGCCAGAGCTCTGCATATAAAAGAAAATAATTCAGCTACCTGTTAAATTACGGTAATTACCCGATTATCCTTGATCTCACTGATTTTTTTAACTCTCCATAGCTCATGTATTATTCTTGACCTCATATGTGATATCAGATTATCCTACGTTTTCATGTTCATCCTGATTACGACTCATGCATTAGACTATTTATCACATTACGTAACTCTAACATCCTAATCTTACTCCCTTTGTGCACTGATTAATATTAACAAATATACAAAAACCTTTGACAATTCATTACTTTTGTTACCATTATCTTTTGTGAAAAAGTGTACAGAGATGCAGGTGTACAGCTAAGGCAAAATCAATTCGCCAAAAACAGCTTTTTAATTCGCGAAATATACCCATTAAGACATTGAAATAAGAACAAATTAGTTCAGCGAAGAGTCTCTTTTCGGTGAATTCATCCACTTAGCTGTACAGTCGCAAATATATATACAATTATTTTGTGTGTGTGTGTACATTAGGTTTGTCAAAATCAAAATAACAGTTAATGTGGGTTGTTGATTATATCATCAAAATAATGAAGAAGTTAAAATGTGTGATTAATAATCAGAGTTGTAACTATAGGTTGTTCGATGCGTGTTTTATCTAAAAGAGTTCAAGAACAGTATCCCGCCTGGCTACGGAAAGGTAACAACGGGGCAATAAGGAGCACCATTATTGAGCATATACTCAACACTGGTCATTCGATTTGCAAGGAGAAGTCGTTCAAAGTCATCTAGAAAGTCAAAAGAAGCCTTCCAAAATTGACAAGCTTCCGTATACTTTGTATTGCTGAAGCCTTAGCGATTTGGATGGAAAAACCGGAGTTTTGCACACAGAAGAAACTTCTCCACCCCCTCCTACTACCGTGGGTTTAATTTCAAGTTTATTTGTCATCAACATTTTGTTATCAAATTTTTTGCAATTTTTCGTATAACAATTTTTAGTAACTAACCCATTCAATCTTTTCACCTGTTATCTAGTTTATTTTCATAATTGTCTCCAAACTCCTTCACTAGCATCTAATCTTTCTAAACATGTCTATATTACGTAACCCTACTCACATCTTACCAATCTTCATCCCACTTAGTTACAACTCTGATTATTAATCACACATTTTAACTTCTTCATTATTTTGATGATGTAACTCTACTCACATCTTACCAATCTTCACCCCACTTAGCTACAACTTTGATTATTAATCACACATTTTAACTTCTTCATTATTTTGATGATATAATCAACAACCCACATTAACTGTTATTTTGATTTTGACAAACCTAATGTACACACACACACAAAATAATTGTATATATATTTGCGACTGTACAGCTAAGTGAATGAATTCGCCGAAAAGAGACTCTTCGCTGAACTAATTTGTTCTTATTTCAAAAACAACTTTTTCGTTAAACTATCTGTTTCCTTTGTTTTCTATCATTGCCTGGATGGAAATTATTCATGCGTTTTGAAATCATTCTAAATTATGCCTATCTTATGAAATGTGTGTTTTTGACTTCATATCTAAATATAATGTTCACGTTTTTTTCAAAAACTCAAATATATTCTTGCAACTTTCTTTCTGTATAAGCTTACTGATGCCTGTAATTTTATTCTTTCAACTCTTCATGTTTCCAATTACGTGGACATTTTTATTTATTGGTATTAAAATTGTTTTAAGGTTTAGTTAAGCGACAAGCCCGCCTAAAATAAAACATTATATTATCTTTGACAAGAATGAACAATAAAATGGCCAGAAGTAACAATTTAATAAGCAGCTTAAGCGTTACCTCAAAAATTTTGAATTTCAGAGTAAACACAGAGCACAGTTGGAATATTTAAATAAATGGCGACACTAAGAGTCCATTGAATATAATTCACTCTCTAGAAACTACACAATCTTAGGTGAAATTTTGCAATGTGTTCATTTAAAAATACTTAAATATTCAGATCACAGTATGCAATGTGATTTAAACTATAATTGACAAACAAGCAAATAAGAACGGTAGTAACTATTCGCTTTAATGAACAGCACATACCATCTTGGTAAGATTACAATAAAACTTGTAAGCAGAGAAGGTTAACAGAAATAGAACTGGTTCACAAAGCAAACAGTATCAATGCTTTGAATAGTAGTCACTACTGTAACACCAGGTGGTATGAAAACTTAAATTCAGTTTAACTTCGTACGCAATCTCATTACAGTAGAAGAAATAAATTTGACATGAAAATGCTGAATAAGAAAGAGTTGACTGTACAAATACTTTTGCTTCATTGTTAAGCAACTTTTTATTGAATAGGTGCTTAAGCAGTAAGCTCTAAAAATGCATAAGTTTCATTTATGTGCCTTTTCGATATAACTAAGTAACTGTATAACTAATCTCTTCAAAGTAAGTCAGTCAATTTATTCCAAGACTGTGCACCTATTAGAAGGATTCATTTACAGTTGAAATACGATTAACTTGTAGACAATCTACGATTTGATATTATATCATACTTGATCGTGCCTGTAAAAATGGCATGCATTTTCATGTAAATTTGTAAATTTATATGAAATACATTATTATTATTATTATTGTGTGTTGGTATTTTCCTCAAATCTTTCTAAAAGATATAGCAAGTATTTAGTTACTAGTTAATTATTGTTACTGAAATGTACTTGATTTACTTAGAAGCTTGTCTTTCTTTCTTCAAATTTGTTCATCTTTAATTTATTTTCTGAATTTTTTCACAATATCGCTTATTTAATTTTTCTTATTTCCATTCAAAAACATATTTCTTTGACCTTAGTTGTACCTTTACTGTCAAAGAAAATATTAGTAATCACAGAAGGCAGGTAAAATCGTTTAACCCGCTTATTCAGTAGTAATGTACAACCTTTTCAGATTAGCTTTCAGTCCGTTAATTTTAAACAACTATGTAAGTATACAACAGTTGGTGTGAATTCATTTTGTTTTGCTTCTTCTAAGAGTAAATTGATTATTTATTTTTTTTATTGTAAATTTAACACTCTTTAAAATTTCCGAATCAGAAGGATGAAACAGATCTTTCATTGAAAGCATCCTCTTTCACACGTGATCATGATTAGAAAGTAACTTCGAGTTAATAAAAAAAGCAATACTCATGAATGTGTCTGATTATAGTTTAAAGAGTTAGTTAGACGAACACACAATTATGTCTACACTATAATCTAACTGATTATTACCCATAAAATGTAGAAAACATAAATTTCATTCTCAACTTTTTGCAATTAAACCGTTAAAATTTTGAGTATATGAAAATTACGTCATGCAGATATTTACCAGTCAGTATAAATTGATTCATCAATAAATTCATTTAACAAACTTCTGCCTGTACAAAGTCTATTTTTAAAACTGCCATTCACTGCCTATCTCATATGAGGATGAGAGAATTTGATAATTAATTTAAGGGCAGCGAAAAAAAAGCTTTATGACGTCATAAATTAAACAATGGGCATAATCATGCTGTTTTCCATTGTTTCCCTACTGTGTGTTAGTCAAAACGATTTTCAAATATCATGGATTACTAACTCCCAGGTTTTCAAATGATTCTCTAACCAATGTCAGTTCATGATGAAATCCTGAAACCAATCAGATCTCTGCGAACGAACACTTTAGTGAGTGAGAAAGTTAAGTCAAACTACATAGAGCAATGCTGAATTGTCTTTGGTAATGTTGTGTTCTTGGAGTTGAATGGTTTCACTGTATAGCTTTCCTTGTCTTTATAGACTAAGACCTTCAGCACTGATGGTTTCATCTTGAAGGATAATGAAAGCTTCGAATTAAAGTCATTCAGCTAAGAGAACACAAACTACAAATCTTTTCCATAATTTCACAGCTGAATTTATGTTGACAGATCTTGTTGATGAGAGCAATTTTAGAAAATCATACAGTACAGCATTAGAAAGTAACAGTGTTAAAGATTGATAAAACTGGCTGAATTTCGATGGATTCCACAGAATCACATTTGTCAGGAAAATGAATGATATGACTCAGTTTGAAATGACTAACTTCTTGTTTACTGTCTTTGGAGCTGAAAGCCGGCTAGAATATAAACAATCAAGCCTAATTTTCAAAAGCTACTTTTTGACTAATCTGGTTTAAGCATTCATCAGAAATTTTGCTTGTGGTCTGGTCCTTTTCGGTTTCAAACAATCATACCTGGTAAGCATTTGTTTCAAAAAATTACGGAAGTTCTCAATCTACTTTAACGAAGCCTTCAGAACGTGTATATGCAAAAAGGGATGCAAGTGTGTCTGATGTTTATTTGTTCAATGCCGAAATTTCGGATATATTGGAATTCCATATTTGTCTGGATGTATTTTTTAGTGCACAGCTGTGACCAATAATACCTGATTCTTTCATATAACTCCCATTCTTATGAAATAATGATCTCTTGATCATATTCCAAGAGTTAATATACAATACAGATCAAAATCCCATTAGAAACAGTATTACGGTACAAGTATAAGGCCGAATGATGGTCGGTTGGATAGGAGCATCATTATAAAACAGATAGTCATCAAGAAAGTAAGATGTGGATAAAATGTAAGTAAACAAATAAGTCACATGCTAATTTATGCATAATCAACAAAATACAAGTTTTAGGAGGTGAGTTACAATCAGTGGTGCGACAAAAATATGAATACTACAAAAATATAAAAACAATTGGGTGACTGACAAATAATAAATTTAATGACCAAATAATGGTCATATAGTGAACTGTAATCAAGCAAGGTAAGTTTAGTGGAAATCCAAACGGTGGCTAGTTAAAATAATAAAGTAAACTAGATGAAATGGAGTAAGAAGAGCAACATGAGACATGAAAATACCACATAGTAGGCCAGAGTAAACAAAGAGAATAAATGTACTGTTTTGTTTAAGTCAACTTTTGTTCTTTCCGTTGGTGGAAACTACTGAAATATTCAGCTTCCGTTGATATATCGTCTCCTGAACGATGTCTGGAGATCAGTATGATGTTATCAAGTGGGTGGTGATTAACAGTGGTATCCAGGATGCACACTTCGTCCTCTTTAAGACTGGTCATCTGGATGTGCTTGCACTTGCCGGTGAGTTCTACTCTTCCTATAAAAACTCAAACCTAGTACCCTACATTTCAAACAGCGAGACTTTATCCACTAGACCACTTGGGTCACACGAACCACCTCCTGTGAAATAAAAGTAAGTTATAATTTTGTCTGGGCCAATTCGTGTAATCCTTATTAATTGATTAGATCAAAATGTTTCGGCTTTTGATGGACATTACTGATCACTGGGGATTTCAATTACATCCAGGTGACAAGCCCTGAAAATGACGAAATGCACATCCTGGATTCTACTGCTAGTCACCATCAGCAAACTGATATCGGGATGAATATATTTTCTCTGCACACACAAGTTGGGTTTCCTCTCGTTGATCTCTCCAACTTCACCTATGGCTGAAAGACGTACCTTCAGGTACATCATTTGGCATTCAGGGTACGTCAGTAAATAAACCATCCATTAGGATCCAGTATCACTATGCAAGGAAATAACAAAAGATATCAGTATTTATTGATTCAATTACTCTTATCGAACCAAACTGGTACATGTCCATGAGCAGGTAAAAATGAATTCCTCTGAATGCGGCCTGTATAATAAATTATCAATAAAGACGAAGATAAGATTAAGATCAGAACCTTTGTATCTAAGAGACTTCAGCATTTAAAGCTCCTTCGAATCATTGTTTCTAAAGCAATCTCAAGGTGATACTTATATAAATAAGTGAGATTCATACAGTATATAACTGAATTTGAATGAAATTACTATGGAAACAAATATATACAATTCGTGTTTCTTCAGCATACTATGCAGTTAAATTCAATATAGTACATGGAATAAATTTACCAAAACACATGCTAGAACAGGTTTTCTTAGATCAATACATAGGTATGTACCAAAATAGCTGGTTTTATGTGATCTTCATCATGAGGTATACCCTCTCACGCATACTGATGGTAAATATCACACAGGAAAGGCAAAAAAAATTAACAGACAAAGCGATGACATCATATATTCCAAAAGACTATTGCAGTCATTAAAGTAGGTACACATCAGAAAACAAAACAGTGTATATGGATTTTGGTTAACTTGATTCGCTGAATAATTATTATGTGGGCGCCAAACAAACGGTATGGTTATGCACAGTCATTGTATGTTTTAGAAAAACGTGAACTTTAGATTAGCAATACATATGTAAATGTTACAGCTGATAGAAATTACATAGTCTTATCGCTAGTTCCTGTCCTTGTTTAGGTTTCCATCGTGGATACAGGTGAGTAACTCCATATTAGTTTTTTTATTAGATATATCACACAGTGAAACAGTATTATTTACTGGATGGCGTTTCGAACAAAATTTATTGTTCATAATCATATCACTTGTAATCACACGACTTTGACACTTGAGTTTTATAGTTTTCTTTGTTCTCTCCTATTTGTCGTATGGGTAGTAGAATTTTCCAAATATCGGGGACGGGTGATGAATCATTCCTATTACATGTATTTGCAGTTGATTCGATAAAAAAAGCTTCTGTTATCAGTCTCTCCCTCCACCTTGTGACATTAGATTTTAAAACTGTCATCCTATCCCATCCTATTGTATGGTTGTGTGTAATTGCATGTAGTGCTATAGCTGAACTATTCTCTAGATTTCTTATCTTATTCGGGTCAATCAATCTAGATTTTGCTAAGTTTTTATGTTCAGCTAGTCTGACTGCCCCTGTATTTGACCTGACAATCATTGCAGAGTATGAGATAAACTAAATTGTTTTGTTTTAAAGGCTCTACAGGATCCTTTAACCAACAAGGCTTGTTTCTAATTGACTTTGTGGGTTTGAATGCCACTATTATTCCTGCCTTGTTAAGAATTCTGCGTAAGGTTTCCAAGGTTCCTTCCTTGTAAGGAATTACTACTGATAATTTAGATTCCTTATTGTTGGTGTTGTCTTGCACATGTTTGACATACATGTCATCATTAATATTATTATTATTATCACTATCACTACTATCATTATTTATTTTATTTTTACATTTCCCTACATATTTCCTGACTAATTTATCCGGGTATTTATTAAGTTTCAAGGCTTCTCTTATATGTATTGCTTCCTGTCTTAGATTTTCCTTGGTACTATTTAGTTTTTGTGCTCTGTCATTTAAACATTTCACCAATCCTATTTTTACTGACATAGGATGGGACGATCGAAAGTCTCAATATCTGTTTGAGTATGTGGGTTTCCTGTCAACACCATTGTTCAACTTTCCATCTTCTTTCCTTTTTACACTGCAGTCCCCGATATCTGGAAAATTCTACTACCCCTACGACAAATAGAAGAGGACAAAAAAACTACAAAACTCAAGTTTCGAAGTCGTGTGACTATAACTGATATGATTATGAACAATAAATTTTGTTCGAAACAGTGTCATCCAGTAAATAATACTGTTTCACTGTGTGATACATCTAATAAACAAACTAATAGAGAATACGCTTCTATGAGTTCGAAAATGGAAAGCATTCGCCAAATGGCAACAGTCCATTATAAGAAGAAAATGGGTATAATACGGAAATCACTGATACAGAAGACTACATGAAGAATACAGGTAATTTAATCAGCGACAATGGAATGCACCAACAGCCCACGAAAAATCCTGACCAAACATTGGACAATAAAATCAAAACTCATGAAATCAGGATAAATTACAGAATAAGATCAGTGGTGAATGAAATCTAACGGACCAATTTTAACTTGATTTTACACCATACCTACACCATACCCCTACAATCAATCATTTCGTTACCAGGATCACCGAAATATAATCTATCAAAAGAACCTTTCCCATCATTTAAATATCTAATAGAATCACGAAATCACTCTATCAATTTGCTAATCCAATTTTTTGAAGAAATCAAAATCATTTAACTAAATAATAGTGAAATCATGGTGTCCTCTGAAGTCACAACATCGTACCTTTCATATGGACTAAAACTGGCAAAAAAAGTTACTGGACAGCTACCCTATAGTAATGAACACACAAAAGATAATGTTAGAGTTAGATGGAGCATACAGATATGTGTCTTATAAAATATTTTTAATTCAGTGAACAAATACACGAAGAGATATGAGGAACACCAACAAGGTCACCCATTTCAAGACCAACTGCTGAGGCTGTTATATAAAGACTGGAAATATGGTGTAGACGCCACATTTGTCATAAATAAAAATGATTAAGAATATACTCACAAATTATTCAACAAAGTGTTTTCAAACATCAAATTCACAAGAAAAGAATTATACAATAAAATTTCTTACAAGATTTCATCATGAGCTGACATTGGTTAGAGAACCACTGGGGAACCTTGAAGTACTGGACAGCTGTTTCGTCCTAGTTTGGGACTCTTCATCATTGCGCACCCACCACAGGGGTTCGAACCCAGGACCTTCTGGTAACAAGGCGAGCTCGTAGACCATTCATCCATTGGGAGCCGATCTAATGGCCAATCGACGAATTCCAACTTCTGCCAATTCATGACATAGCGTGACCACTAGCCAATGTCTTCGGCGAGTATTTGTCCTCACACCAATACCACCTGAATAAAATTTCTTCCTTGGATGTCATGCGCAAGGGACTGTATACGGGTATAAAGGAAGTCAACACGCACAAACCAACTACTCATTAACAACAGCAAACAAAAGGGTCAGAAAACTGTAGTATTTCAGTCCTGAAGAGAATAAAGAAGAAATATAACTGTCTTCAAGAAAAGTGGACTCCCTCAAAGTTTTATCAAAAGTGTCTAAAATAGAATAAAACTATCAGCATTATTATCCGCATAAAACATAAGAAAATTCATTCTACCACATATAAAGAATGTTTTTGAAATGATGTTTAGAATACTGAAACCAGCTGGAATGGATATTGCACACAAAACGACACAGTTATTTCATTCAAATACACTTGAACCAGGGGAGCCGACGCCATTAACCTAATAAATTGAACAGACTGTGTGATAAGCGGAGCTATGGCTAAAACTTGAGCAATACAGATGAGTCAGATACTCAGTGATTTCGACAGTTTATGTTTCTCCTTAAAACTTTAATGGAAAAGGTTGGGGGAGATGAGATAATTAAGCTTTCCGTTATTGAGCTTCATATATAAACATACAATTGTACAGCTTAATAACACATCTCTTGGGAAGAGTATCTTCACTGAGTTACTTAGTTTCATTTACTAAAATTCCCAATGGAAATGTTTTATAATTTGCATTAGACCATAAATGCCAATGATTCCTCTCCCACCGATAATTTGATATCCCTGACACTGTTTAGCAGTAATGAATTAGTTTCACAATGTGATATTTTTATTCTAATCGACCAATAGCACCTTTTACATTATTGAATAATAATTAAATCGACAAGCCAAAGGTTTTGGACAGTAAATACACCATTATGGAATCTATGATAATACACGATCTGTACAGATTGCAGATAATAAGATCGTGTTTATTCACTGGTGTTTTTACAGAATGAAATCATCTAATCACAGGAATTTCTAAACATTTATTCACTTATTTCTAGATGACTTATCATAAGTGATACAAACATCAGGCACACTGCATTAAGATGAAAAATAGAGAGAGAGCTAAACGCTTCAAAATTATTTCAGGTCTTTTGTCTCACCTGAATTTTTCTCAACATCATGAACATGTTAGATAAAAGTACAGATTACGACTAGGTGAACTAATGTTTTTTTTCATTCAAGCGATATTGTAGGAGTGATTAATGTCACTAGAAACAGTTGCTGTATTGTTGATTTTGATGTCCAATGTCCAAAACAACCATTATTATACACAGATTATGAATTGGATGTATTATTTGCTTAATCTATGCATTGTATTTGCTCAAAATAAAATAGAATCATTAATTTTATCACCATGTACTTACTCTACAGCCAAGTAAAATGTTTTACTGACAACCTGGAACAAATGCAAATGAAGCTCTCAATCTGTCATACAGACTATTATGTCGAATATGTGCATAACACGTTTGTCATTTGTGATTTTTTCAAATAACCAATCCTAAATACAAAACCTAAAACGTGCTCATCATAATATAGAGTTTACACAAGGTGTATGAAAATGAAAACCGATTCCATTCTCTTAATCCTGGTGTCTAATTTGACATAGATGGTAAGACTGTACGGCACATCAATAGGAAAAAGGCCTGAGAGACAATTCATCTGAATGGTGTAAGCGTCAGCTCTATATCTAACAAAAACTAACTGGGGAGAAAACTGTTTGATGGTATAAGAAAGCTATGAACGCAGGAAAATAAAATAAAAGATTATTCAGCAGAGAAAATTTCCTTTATCGAAGAAATCATCTTCAAGGGCTGTACAATCATATTTATATTTACCAAAAACGTATAGTGGTCTATTATTGAGTGGTGACATAACTGATATAATTACTCAGAAGCGGCTTTATAAATAAAAATAAAAGTTGTAAGTTATGCAGTACTCAACGGCACAAAGGAAGAAAGATTTAGAAATTTGATAAGGTTAAGATTGTTTGTGACTGAGAAGAAGGTAGTTGAGTGTAAACATAACAAGTGTGAAGAGGGTTGAAAAATGTACAAAAGGAAGATATGAAAGTGATAGCAGTGAGTTAATTATTAAAGCAAAAGCAAACTAAAAGTAAAATCAGATATTAAAAAACTAGAAAATAGAAAAAATTACAGAGAAAGACTAATGAGGAGGTTAACACCATGATAGAATTAGAGACTGGACAGACTTTTTCTCTATACAAAGTTCGGGGTTATATTGACGAATTGCCAACGCCACTGCCATACACAAATTCCGAAACCTGATACCTTCTGTACCATTTGGCCTCGCCTTGTAGATAATCTTGAAAGACGACTGTCTTGGAGCTACGTGGCTTGAGTTCAC
The DNA here is from genome assembly GCA_944472155.2 of Trichobilharzia szidati. Lineage (NCBI taxonomy): Eukaryota > Metazoa > Platyhelminthes > Trematoda > Strigeidida > Schistosomatidae > Trichobilharzia > Trichobilharzia szidati. The sequence continues at coordinate 107,869,522 of OX235271.1, read as the reverse complement.
CAACTGCTTAATAAATGAGCTAGTAATTGTCTTGCGTTATCCATGCCACGTAATGTTTCGAAATGCGTTTCGAAAGTGTGCGCTTTGTGTGGCCAATATAACTAGCTCCGTAGGAGCTTTCTATAATCTTTGCAATTTTGTCTGCGTCTTTCTCTCTCACATTTGTGTGTGCTCATGTTGAATACATATTTTTGTGAATGTGAATTATTGAAATTTGCATCTGAACACACGAATCCATGTGTAATTCTAAGAAGTTTCATGCACCAAATTATTCTGACGAATCTGCTTAGAAATGAGGGAAGTGAACATATGAACACATAAGAGTTCAGTGTGCATTGATACTACTGCTTGACACTTTTGAATATTGACAAGCACGATACATGACTACACTACTGTTCCCTAACAGATTCATCAAATCCTACAATCGTTATCATCACAACGCTGGTTCATTGAAAACTACCCAGTACTCCATTCTCTGTCTGACATGTTTGACATATCATCCCGTAGGGCAACTGGAAATGATGTGAAGCTTAGGTTTGTACTGGCAACCTTACCACAGAAAGTCAACTCAGTCACCACAGAAACCTCACCTTCTTTTGCTTCGACAAACCACTCTTTCATTCTCAACATGACCAGACCTAAATCTAGGGGGAAGAGTGACATCTACTACATGAAAGTGAAGAGAGTAATGGACAAGACCGAACGAATCTAGGAAGCGACATCAAAATTCCAATAGGTGATGTGAATGCAAGCCAAACTGAGAGCAGACAACACTGGGAGAAAAATCAACTGGTAGACAGTGTATTGATCGACAGGCACTCAGTGAAATGAGTGAGAAGGTGGAATTGTGAGCGGCCTTCTGTGCGTCTAGTAATTTGTTGATCGATGTTAGTGTTGTGTACAGGCATAAGGATACACGCCTTATAAAACACAGAAAATCACGTACACTTAGATTGAAACTCAGGTAATGGGAGACAAAAGATAGAGCAGACGAGCAGATGTAGGTTCACATCACTGTCTAGTTCATCAGTTGAGCTTGAAATTCAAGTTAGAAACCTGCTACAGATAAACCGAATTTCAAAGGTACTCTTTGGAATAGAGCAATTTTAATTGTTATTATTATTGGACTGAAGTGAGGAAATTGAGGGACGAATCTTCATAGGACGCATCCTCAGTAGCCATTAGCAAATGGCTAGATACATTAACCAATATCACCGAACATTGGAGTAGAACGAAAAATCTCTGAAAACCACGTGGAAAGAAACGTGAATAGACATTTAGACAAGATTAAGAGGATAAGGAGAAGAAAGAAGAGGATTAGGAGGAGACAATACAAGAAATACCTCCCTATGGACAGTGATCGTGGAATGTCACCTAGAGGACTTCAGAATAAGTATATAATGAACGCCAATGTAAAGCCGAAGCAATGTTTCATCCCATGGGTAGACGTTTTCCTGTTTATACCAGTAATTCTGCCTTGAACAGGCACTCATCAGAAGCTACTTGTAACTTTGTGTACAAATCCACAGGCAAATTCATTGAAAGAAAGCAAGAGGAAAAGATGAGCATCCACTAACCAACCTGAACATATTCTAAAAATCCTGAGAATCAACTCTCGTAATTTCGTTCACCTTTATCAATAAGCATAGAAATTCAAATTCACTTCTACTCGCCTTCCCGTCTTTACCTACATAATCTTCATCCCCTAGGTGTCCGGTTGAGAAGTTGTCTTTTGTTGTTGTCAGGCCATTTACAGACACCGGTAGAATCTACATACAAACTGATGATAGATATCTAGCCACTGCTCGTGTCACTCGTAGTGACTGTATCATCACATTCCACTCATTGCATCTCTCTTCAAACTACAATTATCGTGCCTAACGCCTGCTGAGTAGAATAGAATATGAATCTTCTTAGCTCATTGATACTGAGTATATTTCACGATGTCTGCGGCTGAATAAGAAGGAAACTGGCGATAAAATGTGCACATCATATACTGCAAATATCCTAGTTCTTACTTCGTCGACAGTCACTAATTGTACACGTTATATGATGAACTCGGATCTTCGAATAAACATTATTGGGAGTGGCGATTGAATGTTCTCCTCAGAAAAGGAGTAATTATAGATCAAAGAGGGGGAAGTTATACTTTGATTCGACTTGTTTTCACTCGTCACACACACCTAATTCTGAGGCAGCTCAAGTGGATCCAATTAAACGATATAATATAATTTACAAAATACCTTGCAATGACTACGAGTGGGGTCAAATACACAGGTCAAACTGGTAAATGACGATTTGTGAGATTATCGGAGCGTAAGAATTTACCTAAAGCTAGAACGATTGATACCACGAAGATAAGTAATTTAGAAAAAACCTCGGCAATCAACACACAACCACACAATAATGTGGGACAGAGTGAAAATTCTAAAAAGGTAGGTGGAGAGCACGGTAAATTGATTACTTAATCCTGTTTCATGGAGTCTACACCCAACGCAAATATCAGAGATATGGAAGATATTATTACCACCAGTCAAACAGGAGAATAATAAATAATGTTAAAATGCATTCAATTCACATTATAACATTCTAACAAGTTTTTATTTTACTATGAAAACATCTTATTTCCCATCTGATTGTATTTTATTGATAACACTAATATTATTTCTGAATGTACTTAATCTTATTTTGATTTTATTCAAAAACCTGATCAATTTTACTCTTGTATATAAATGAAGTAAGAAAGTTGTGTGATTTCCTTGATATGATTAACAGCAATTATTTGTGCTCGAAACGTGGTCATCAGTGAATATTACTACATAACACTGTGAGATTTTATCAAAATGAAATTTATCCATAATCAAGTCTCCATCACCTGACGTCGTTGAGTTATTGCGCATACCTAATGTGTTCCAGCTATCCATTTTTATAAATATCTACAACCCAGGTGAATGACTTCTTGTCTCACACTGTCTCCAAATTCACCATTACTTTATCTTCCTTTGAATCTGACGCAAACAACGAGATGAGGAATTATGAAGGAACTTGAAATGTTTCATCTAGAGGTACCAGGCAACATATATTTATTTCTTCTCACCAGTTTGATTTTGTGTATTTCATCACGAATTATTTAGTCAGGTAGACATCCTCTCTGCAACAACTCACACTCACATAAAACATTTTGTATGCATTATTTACTCGAGAATTCACATTTATTGTGGGAAGAAATTGAGAAGGATTGAAGACCGAGATAAAGCTTTCACAAAGGGAATAATCATACTCATGAACAAAAGGTTACATGCGTGAAAGGATTATTGTGAATATGCATGGAGTGAAGGACCGAAATATCAGGACATTGTGTTGAAAGAAACACAAGAATATTTCTTATCAAGGGAAATTAGAAGTATAATGCGTGATGATATTTAGCATGTTCTTATCAAGTTACTGACTGTTCGTAAGATAAAAAGGCATCAGTGATATCAACGAGAATCTAAGTTACAAAACGAAAGACTCAGAAGTCCAGATATAAGGAGATTCATTCGATTAGCTCCGATCCTGTCAGGGATTTGCTCGGAACATCTGCAACACGTTAACGATATTCTGTATAGTTTGGTAATCACCACACATCACATACAAATGTTCCATTGGACGAGACAAATCAGATAGTGGTGGTGATGATGGTGGATTCACTTGTGATGTGCGCAGTACACTCGCTGTCCTCGACCCTGTGAGTACTTTCAAGTCCCTGACTTGACTGTTCCATGGATTTGTGGAATATTCTCTCACATTTTGTAGTGCAGTCTCCGTTTGGTTGGGTGCATTGTTTGACGGTACACTATCACTCCCACACAGGTCACACTGTATTCCCACATCAGAGTACCTAGGATTCACATTTCTCTCGAATGCCTCCGCACGACCATTATTAGTGTGGTGAGAACTTCGGTGGTCTAGATAGTGGCTTGGCTGGATTATGAACTCCTTCTTTCCCCGGAATAGACCATTCATGCAGGTACTCATCGGAAATATATGCCTGTGAAGCTCAATGCTGTCAGACAAATAGAAAACAAAAGAAAACGAAACACAAGGGTTTATATAACAGACAGACATTGAGTTGAGAAAGCGATACGAGTGCATGTTGGCGAATGTCAAGCATCTATTAAAATCGTGGTCGTGATGGCAGGTAAGACTGTGAATCGCTTAGTATTTTTCCATTGGAAAATATCTGGTCTGATTCGTGAGTCTATTTTGTCAATTTTTTCCGACTTCTCAATACTCTCTGGGTCGAATGGAAGATATCAAAAAATTGCTCAGCAGCTGGTTGTTTGAGAATTCACCAGTACAAGTGAATGACTACTTCACACCTAGTTCATCAACCACAAACTAGTCAAATTTATGGCACACAGAATAATTACTTATTTAGGCCATTTTTCATTACATTTTAATCTAATAGCTTGAATGAATATGTCAATACTCTATGTAGTGCTATGAACAGAATCAGTTATTTGACTATGGATTTATTTTATCTAGGAGAAATTCCTACATTATGGAGGTTTAAAACCAGTGAAATTTGAGCACACTCTACGCCTTCACAGAATTCAGGTTTCTTCATGTTAATAAGTTCCACTAGCCAATTTGGCGACTGAACAGTCAACTGGAAATCTTAATTCTCTTACACATTTATTGGGTTTAGGAAATTGTGGTCCACAGGAGGACAGTACTTCTTAACATAGTCAAAAAACAGTAGGTGGATGTTAGTGGGTAGAGCGGAAACGAATCAGATTGAATAAGGGAAAGGAACAATGAGAACAAAAACTGGCTATTAAAACATTTACGTCACGTGAAATCACAAGCGCCATGAACAAAGAATGATAAAATGATGATATGATCCACGTAGACTGACAATTTTGAAATCGCCGAAAAGGAAGTATCCTAGAAAATGCAACGAGTGTTAAAATATCCAACAGCAAACAGAAGAGTGACACTCCTTTGAACATTACAGTGTCAACTCATAACAGCAATTAGAGTTTACTAAATAACTGTAATAATAATAATAATTTGCTTTATTCCAAAACAGTACTTGTGATACAGAATGGAATTCTCAGCATTTTTACTACAGTAGTGCATCCAGTTAGTAAATTATCAATAAATAGAATTCTGCATAGACTAAAGAAATCTCAGTTCATTATGACAACAACATATTGACATGTAGGTAACAAAGCCAAAGCTGAACAGTGTTTGAAGGTGTTAGAATAGTATGTGCTGTCATATATACTGGCGTAAGCGAGAGAAAGTAACAAAGCAGCACATAACGGAAAAAGAGAGAGAGAGAAAAGGAAAAGAAAGAAAGAAAATGTTGTACCTATTGATGATATGAGTTGGAAAGACGAGATTCAGTTGCTCTACTGACTATTTAATGAATTATAGGTGTCACGCCTAATGTTCTCTTTATCGCACAGAACACGAGCTAAGTAGGGTATGGTTGAGTTTTTGTACTTACTGGTGCGAGCATATAGTTTTCTATATAGGCTTCTGGATTTGCCTGATGAGATGCAAGGGGAGAGTTGTGAGTGAAGAGGGTGGTGTGAGTCAGATAAAATGGATTTGGCCCATTTTTCACACGAGTCCATGTGCCTGTCAACCAGAGTATTAGCAAGCTGGTTAAGTGGCATGTTGCTTACCCTGCTGACAACCTTTAACATCCTGCGTAATATGTTATAGTCTTTCTTCAGTAGCCTGGGAAAAACTAAGGGGGAACAATAGAGAATAATAGGCAGAATGCGAGAGTTAACGAATTGTAGGAGTAAGGGTTGGGTTATACCAGAATGTCTTGACTTCTTGATGTAGAAGGTAAGACGGAATATTTTCTTGGAAATCGCCAAGATATGAGACGACCAGGAAAGATCAGCAGATAGAATGACGCCTAGGTATTTGATTTCCGACTTGGTCTCTATTTCAGTGCCATCTATGTTGCACACCTCGTGAGAGCCAACCAGTTTGTTTAGGTCGGATTTATGCCTATAGGTGAAATTGACTGTTTGGCATTTGGAGGGGTTTACGGTAAGACCGTTTTCCTTGGACCACTGGCTGATTTCTGACAGAAAGCCATTAAGTTTATAGCAGTCACTTTGACATTTGACAGGCAAAGATACTGTCACGTCGTCAGCATATTTGACTAAATTGATGTCATCTGAAGATGGTAAGTCATGTAGAAAGAAAGAAAAGAGAAGTGGGGAGAGTACAGCATCTTGAGGGATACCAGCTTTAGTGAGCACAGCAGAGGAGGATTTACCATTGTATACGGTGTACTGCATTCTTTTTAGAGAAGTAGGAATGCAACCAGTTTGTGACCAAGGACTCATTTTTTGTCATAGAGAGCTTATTAAGCAAGAGACATCTACGTACAGAGTCGAAAGCAAAAGTGAAATCGAGAAACGTGCAGCGGATGTATTTGGCACCTTTATCTAATGATGATGGAAATCCATTCACAAGCAGAAGTTGACTAGATGAAATTTAGGTTCTGAGTATTCGGAAGTGATACAGAAAGTGTTATTCCTTAAACAAGAGTAATCAATAGTTGTTTCTCGAGGTGGAATGGATTCATGTGAGCATTGAATTGGAAAATCACAACTTTTATGAGATTTCACACAACAAAGGAAACGACTAATCAGATGACATTGACAACTCTACAAACAGAACATTAGGCATTTACAACAGTGGAATATGATAGCTCATATCACCCATACCCTTCAATTTACTACGCTAACTCCTCATTTACTGAAAAGTACTCAGCAGCATTCTTTGACACTATGAATAAATTCTATTGAAATCAACACATTAATGATAACCAACAGTGTTGGTATGCGTCGGTGGCATAGCGGTTAGGACGCTCGCCGACCATGCACATGATCCGGGGTTCGATCCCCGGCTACCGACGCACTCCTTTACCTCACTAAGCCAGAAATAATGCTGGTGAAGAGAAAAGGTTGGGCATGAGGCTAGCAACCTGATCCTGTAAAATAAACACTGCTACAGAAACTTCAAGCCACAAGCTTGAAGCTCTATGTTCCACTGGGGAACGTGAAGGAAAAAAAACAGTGTTGGTACTTCAAATGCGACATAATTTAAGCAAGAATAATCATTCTACTGAGTTCAAGTAACACTATATATTCTACATAACAGAATACACAGCATAACTGATGTAAGTCAATTATTATTCAAACAAAATTGCAACAGTACTCACACACACAGTGATCAAGAGAATTTTATGGATGAAAATAATGTATTCGATGACTAAAAAGATCATGAATTTCTCACCTTTTCTCAATCAGAAATACTGCCGCCTCCACAGATGTCTGGTCGCCAACAATAACAATTCGTCTAATTCTACTATTCTCATCATAAGGAGAAATAGTTATTGTTGCCTGTGATATCTTGAAAAGAAAAGCAGTAAGAAATATGGAGATGATGGTGTTGGCGGTGGCGCTGGCAAACTTTATGAGTAAGATTATCATGAAGTTGTTACTTTATTTCCAGTCTGAATTCCACAATGAATAATTGGCATTTAAAACAAGTGCTGCTAGATTAGCAGTATTCAAATGGGATAGATTGCACTGAACAAATTTCAACAATTTCTATCGTATTTTATCCAATCAGCTACATTCTATGAAATAACCATATGACACTATAGATAAATAAGACATAAACTACATTTCTAAGACATCTACAACAAGCAGGAGAAGGAAGGGAATGTCAGAAAAGCAAAATTCAGGAAACTACGCGATTTCAAAGATTTCCCTCTCTTTGGCATATACACGCACACACATACCTGAGAAGACGACAACCCAGTAAATGAGAAAATATTGAAATTATCATTCCCATATGTATCACTTAAACATCAGTATCTATCATCCCACGTAGGATATTGACGCGATGTCAGAAGGTTTACGGAGAAGAGAAGAAAAAGGATATGTGAAGATTTGTTTGCCACACACAATGGTCGACTGCTATCTACGTGAAATACAACATGAGAGTGTGTCCCAATGATGACACAGAATCAGTCATGCCATCCAGTCACCCAATCACGATTGTTAACAATTTGTTCAGTCAGCAATATCTTCGTCGGTTTAAAGACACGACTAAAAGACTCCTGGTGTATATTGGTATTACTGCAGTCTACTATTCGGTAAGATTTCTTCGATAATTAAAGTAGTTGAAGAAACCACCAAAACAAGGATACAGATAAACAAACAATCACGGATAGACACACGCACACACTTTCACCATAATGGAAGACATCGTGAATCAACTATTCCAGCCGGTTATTTAACGAATAAATTGCACTACTTAGAAACTAGTGTCCACTTACTGACAATGCAAAGCAAGTATAATTACAAGAATACAACACCAATTACCTGACGAATTACATCAATCCGACTACCTCCTCTCCCAATCACACAGCCAATAAGGCGATTTAGAATGAATAACTCTTGACGACATGGATTGAAATGATTTGCAGTGGAAATTGGTGGTGTCAAAACTGCTGGATTTTGTGATGGCTGCTGACGTGAATTGAATTGTAAAGAAGTTTGTCGATGACTGGTAAATCCAGAATAATAGGATTCAGATGTGCTTGGTAGGTGACCAGGATACATGATTATTTCTTGTTCTATCAATCATAAAAGTTTAAATACAACAATAAAGATTTAAGTGAATAAGCATAAAGTGTACAAAAAGTCAATTTTTCAAATGATCATGACTCTTCGCCAGTAACTGTGACTATGCAGACAATGAAGAGAAATAATTGTAGACGTTGGTTATGCTGTCGTCAAATGTCATGTATGCAGTTCTCGCTGAGGATGGAATACATCAAAAGAACGAAGGCGAAACACAAACTCCGAGAATAGTATATTATACAAAGGCTAAGACTGGTAATCAAGTGTGTATATTTTATATGACATCAAAATTTACGACTAACATATTTCTTGTTACACAAAGCGACACAGTGCCTACCTACTAGAAACCGACATTCACAACACTTCTACTTCAACTTCAAGTCCACTTGTTTCATTTCACACTCACCTAAGAAACTAGACAGCATGGAAATCAAAATAAGCGAATTCAGCCAAATCCAATTGAAGTGATCAATCGCAGAGAGGATGGAGAGTTAACATTTAGTATATGTGGGTAGCAGACATTACATTACACTCGTTCTATATAGCAGTGTAGATTTTGAATGAATGAAGGGTGGTTGGAGGTGTTCAGTGGAAGTACGTTGATCAGTTTATCGTCTACGACTGCATCGGTGGATAACGCGAGTATGAATCTCACAGGAACATCACTTCCTCCAAGGTTGAAGATATTCGCCCTTCTTACGAGTACCTGACTCTTTGATATTGAGCAGCATGGCCAAATGACAATGTCACATGTCAATTGATCCACAGTGGAAAACTGAGTGAAGTCTTTGAACTGAAGACAGGTGTAGGATAAGGCTGTCTACTGTCACTGACGATATTCATAATTGTAGTGAACTAGATTGTGCAGGAGACTGTGCGTTGCGTGCGATAAGAAGACACCAGAATATGTGGATTTCGCGCATGGATGATTTACGTCTAATATCAGGCAAACTGGAAGACTTACAGGTGACAACAACAACAAACGGGCAAAAGAGGCAGGCAGTAAAGAAAACACTTCAAGTGAATGCAGAAAAGACGGAGGCGATGAAGATAACCGCGCACCAAAACAACACGAACAAAAACCAGCAATAAACGCTATCAACAGAATAAATTTGAAAGAGGCTACTTCCTTCACTTATCTAGGAAGAATCGTTTGAATTGCAGAAGGTAGCTATGAGGATGTCAAATCAGAATTGGAAAGACTAGCCAGACTTTGATCACTCCAAAATCAGATACGACGAATTGGACGTTTGAGGGTGACATGGAGAAGACCATGTGAGGAGCTGACAGCCTATGGAAAATCATGAAGACAGCTAAAGAGGACCACAGAGATCAGTATAAGATAGATATATATCGTTGAAGACTTATGTTTCACTAGGAATCTACGTCAATAATTAAGGTAATAGTAATAATAATGTAATCTGACAATACATTGCACAAATATCATGGCTATTGATATAAAACTCAAATTAATCAATTTGGCCAACACCATTTTAAGATATCTAAAAACAATCCCTTCACCGAACACTTCACCAATAAAATACCAAGTGTCAACCAGGGTGTCGGAGATAACAAGAATGCTTACAAAATCTAAATTTAATCAAATTGGTCAGTATTTATAGGTCGATAGACAGACAGACAGATGGCTGAAACACTAATCTATACAATCATGTATAAAATACACATCATTACATGAAAACATCCAATCGCATAGATTTCACATTATGATTCTCCTAATTCACACATACACTTCCTCAAACATATTACAGATATATGCATACATATTTCAAAGTCAAGAGAAATAGAAATAGAAACGCCATTATGGACAAGATTTTATTTTGATAAATCACACAGTGTTATACAGCAATATTAACTGATGACGTTTCAAGCACAAATTATTACTGCTCATAATCCATATCAACTTACTCACACAACTTTTTTCCTTCATTTACATACATGTGTGTAATCGATTAGATATTGGAATAAAATATCCCCTATCGTAGCAGACATATTTATGGACAGTTAGGAAAATAGTGCTGTTAATATATTTAAGCCTACTCCAAAAATATGGTGGAGCTATGTGGATGACGCTTTCACAGTGTTAAAAACAGAACATATCTATAGCTTCTTGACACATATAAACTCACTAGTAGAGGGAATAAAATTCACATTTGAATCAGAAAATGCACAGGTAGAATTAGCTATGATGTTAGTTTGTAAAATAAACAGAAGATAAACTGCACACTAGTGTTTATAAAAAAACCAACACATTCTAATAGATATTTAGACTTTAATTCATCTCATCCGTTGTCTGTAAAGGCTGGATTAATTAAGTGTTTAACAAACCGAGCGATAGTACTAAGTAGCACAAGAAAAGACCTAAATGATGAAATGAAACAGATAGAAGAAGAAGTGTTGGTGCTTAATAACTATCCTATAAAATTTATTAGGAGGATCATAAAGGTCGAAAGCAAAATAAAAATAATGGTGAAACTAATAATGATAACATAAATAAGGGAGAATAATAATATAATTTAATAATAATAATAATCACTTTCTTCCACAACAATAACAATTTACAGCATGGAATTTTCAGCGTTTCATTTTACATATTGCATTGGTTTAGCTCTTTTTATAATTATATAAATGTATGAAATGTAAAAAATATTGATAATTAATAGGAAAGAATAACCCCCCCCCCAAAAAAATCACACCATTTCTAGGTCACAGTGAATAATAAATAAATAATATAACAAATAACACATGCAATAATATGCATCATTACATTTTATAGTTTAGTTAATGATTTAAAAGTTGTAAAAGTTCTTTTCTGATATTCGTCTCTTCACACACTACTCGTGCCAAATATGGTACGGTCAAATTTTTATATTTTGTAATACGAGCATAAATGTTTATGAAATTTCTTCTGGTCTTACCTGAAGAGATACAAGGAAACAAATGTGAATAAAGAGGATGTTCACTATCAGACAAAATAACTTTAGCTAAGTGTTTACAAGAATTCATGTGCCTATTGACAACAGTGTCGGTTAGTTGAGTCAAAGGGATAGCACTGACCCTACTTACAGCCCTCAATGTCCTTCGTAGTATTATATGGTCTTTCTTGAGTAGTCCAGGGAAGAATAATGGAGAACAATAAAGAATAATGGGCAAAACACATGAATTAATAAATTGTATGAGAAGAGATTGGGTTATACCTGAGTGCCTCAACTTCTTTATGTAATAAGTCAGACAGAAAATCTTTTTAGAAACTATAAGAATATGAGACGACCAGCAAAGGTTTGAAGAGAAACTAATGCCAAGATAAGAAACACTTGACTTACTCTCTATCATGTTACCATCAATATTACAAAAATCATGAGATTGGATCAATCCATGCATGTCTTTTTCACTTCTCAAGCTGAAATGCAAGGCATCTACCATATAAGGAGGGGACATCTGTGACCCCACGTAGGATTCACAATCAAGCAGGAATCAGAGTGGCATTTAAACCTACAAACTCACTCATGGACGAGCTCTGTAGGCTGAAGGACCCGGTGGACCAAATTAAACAAAATAATATAATTTACGAAACACCTTGCAATCACTGTGAGTTAAGTCAACTACATAGGTCAAACTAGTAGATCAGGAGTAGTAAGATTATCAGAACATAAGAATTTAGCTAAAATTAGAATGATTGATCCCAAGAAGATAAGAAATTTAGAAAAACACTCAGCAATTGCATTTCACACATTAAGACACACTCACACAGTAGGGTGGGAGAGGGTTAAAATTCTAAAAGTAATATGGGTAGGTGGAGAGAGAGGTTGATTACTGAATCCTTGTTCATCGAGTCTACACCCGACACATGCAATAGGAATGACTCAATGCAAATAGGAGAAATCTGGGAGATATTATTATCACCAGTCATATCAGAGGGGGATAATAAAATAATCTTAAAATTCTATTTCAATTCAAGCACATCACAACATTCTAACAAGTTACTTAATATGACTAAAAAAAGCACTCGTCTTATTTCCAATCTGATTGTAATTGATCAATAACACTCATATCAGTAATTCTGAATGCACATTATGCTATACTGATTTTTATTCCAATATCTAATGGATTCCACACATGTATATAAATGACAGAAAAAAGTTATGTGAGTAACTTGATATGGGTTATGAGCAGTAATAATTTGTGCTCGAAACGTCATCAGTTAATATTATTGTATAACACTGTGTGATTTATCAAAATAAAATCTTATCCATAATGGAGTTATACTCTACCACAGTGCCCAAGTTTTATCCTTATATCTATAGAAATAGAAACGGTTACATAAATTCAAGTTGGAATAAGCACCTAATTTCAAGTTAATCAACCTAACTTACTTTGCACTACAGGAGACAGTTGCGCGTGTTTCAAATATCAACGCAAATTGTAATAATGCAGTCAGCAATTGTAATTCAGCTTTTTTAATTGATCAGTCTAATTCTGACTAACTGAAATCAATCTGATTTGTTGAACCACCTTTTGGCCTGTTGACCTATTGGCCTGTAAATTTCTCCACCAATGAAACGCTACAAAATATAAAATATAAGTGAAAGAATTTATCCTATTCACCACATGAATACCGCATCACATGCTACATTCTACATACATTATGCAATCGCCTCAATTATCGATCAATTTGAAAGTCATTCAACCATAAATTTACTCCTTTTCAAAGTGATCACCACTCAAAATGAAAAAATATATAACTTGATGGATGACGTAACACTCTCCTATCTGTTTCATAAAATATTATAAGAAGATTGTCTAATGTCGCTGAGTCAGACAGTTATTCAGTCAATTAGATTAGTCAATAAAAGACATGTGATTGTTGATGAACTAGCATTTGGACAGAATTATTTGAATGGATTTCAATGGTCTAGTGACATATTGTACGCCACCAGTAGCCCCCATCATGTTAGTGTTGACAAAGACACACAAACACAGACAAACGGAATCACTGGGACACATACTCATGCATAATGAATGATTCATATTTTCTTTTGATGTGTTACCTCACTTCCATGTGATACACATAGAATTGCAATGCAGTCAATATTTGGAGAGTGGTTATTCACAGTCTGCTCTCACAAAATTCGTAATAGAAATGTATTTTCCTTGTTTAATGCTTGTGCTGAACCACTAGGCATTATTCATGAGGCAGTCATCCTCGTCCTCTCATGGAATAAAGCATACCATTAGTCCATTTTAAGACAGAATATGTAATTTCATAATTTTAACATTCTGGATAGCATATTTTTCATCAGATAACGCTGAGATAATTTTGACATCTAACGTAGTAGTCCTCTGAATTGGTACAGTTAATTGATTCCCTCTGATGACTAACATTTTCGTTCATCTCTAATTCCCATCAGGGCTTTAATGTAGAAAGTGCAGAGATTGTAACTAGGGCTTTCAAAGTTCACAAAGTGCAGGACAGAAATATTTGAATAGATATCTTCTTCGCATCTGTCACTATTACTACAATTATTATCAATTAAACGAAGGGATCAATATCGTTTTCTGTCTTACCAACAGACAACTTTCTCTGACCACTGTTGCCAGTTTCCAATGTACATCTAAACCCCTACACAGCATTGAAAAGGAGTTTCGAAAAAAATGTGTCTCCTCATCCATTTCCACTTAAATCTCATCACACAAGAATTCTTCGCACATTGAGAATGAATTCTCATAACTTGCCTCTCATTACAGCTTCGAACAGACAGGTAATGGAATTTGATAAACTGCATCTACATCAATGAGAAACAGACCTGCGTCACAATCTATCTCAATCTTAGAAGCTTCTACACGATTGGTGTCATAGAGAAATTAGTGTAAATAATATTTGATCCTGGAGGGTAACATTGTTCGCAGGAATAAATAGAAGAAGAACAATCCTTTGTGGAAAATTCGCTTGTGTGATAATGGTTATGCAGGGGTTCAATGACTGCTTTAGTGTAAAAAGGCTGAATTACGGCACAGTGGAGAAAAGCTCATATTTCCACAGATCACCTTCGAAGATGGTGATAGTGTCAGTGGCATAAGATTCAGAGTGAATGCTACACTGGAAAGAGCACATCCATCTGGCAACCTCATTATTCTCCTATGAGTAAAGTTTATTTTGATGAAGTTACACAGTGTTATACAGTTATATTTACTGATGACGTTTCGGGAAGAATTAATTACTGCTCATAATCATTTCAAGCTATTCACACAACCTCTCCAACTTCGTTTATATGGTTCCACTATTTCTCATCGCTTGGTTTGATTGGTATTAATATTTTCCATATTTTCGCTATGAGTGTTGAGTCATTCCTATTTCATGTGTTGGGCATAGATTATTCTATGAACAAAGATTCAGTAATCAACCTCTCTCTCGACCTGCTTTTATTATTTTTTAGAATTTTGAATCTGTCCCATCCTATTGTGTGGTTGTACGCTAATGCATGCAGTGGAATTGCTGAGCTTTTTCCTAAATTTCGTATCTTCGCGAGGTTGATCATCCTAACCTTAGCTAAATTTAGCGATCGAATTACGTCCAAATGAATGGGTAATGACTTGATCGCCCAGTAACCTAAATCGTAAATTCGACTTCTAGTGAAGTCATGGATGTGTACTACGGTTGGAGAGATTCGAAGTAGGGTGATAAAATCTCATGCAACAGGAGTGACTCATCGCTTATACCCGAGAGATGAAAAATATTACTATCAATCAAATCAAGAGATGAGGAATAGTGGAACCATAAAAACGAAGTTGGAGAGGTTGTGTGAGTAGCTTGAAATGATTATGAGCAGTAATTAATTCTGCCTGAAACGTCATCAGTAAATATAACTGTATAACACTGTGTAACTTCATCAAAATAAATTTTATCCATAATGGAATCGTCTTTTACCACAGTGCTCAAGTATCATCCTAATATGCCAACCTCATATTTGTTTTTCAAATAAATAGTCGCATAAGACAATCAAAAGTGAACAAAGTCACACCTCACTTTACTTCTGAATGCATTTGGAAATTAAAAGGTGCATTTACAAAGGAATACACTGAAAGTACAAAGAGAATGGTCACTCTCCGCAATACGAAGCATATAACAAAGAACTTGAAACAAAATAACTCAAAGGCATCATTCAGTGCGATTGCACCCCATCTATTGAACAATGGTCATATTGCAGATGATCCGAATACATTCAAAATACTCAACAGGCAAAAGAAGCCTAGCTTACTACATGTTATTGAAACAGTTGTCACAAACTGCTAAAACCGTATCTGTGACTGCAGAAATAGTCATTAGTAAACCTTGTACTATTAACAATAGCAACTATATTTTGCACAAAATCGTTTACACGATACACAGAATTCTCAACATAACTTACTGAATAATAATTCCTCTTCATCTAAGCTCTTCAAGTAAAATAACTATCTGTGGTACATCATGTGACACACCGCCATTTGATCACAAGTTTTGATCCCTCATAACGTTTTTCTTTCACCGCCGAGAAATGAACATCAGTGGTTTGCAAGCCAAATGAAAATGTGTGTGAGTGTATTTTGCGACATAATTGAACGGTTAAAATAATAAGATTTTGAGAGAACATGACGCGCTGTGTTGAATACCAGTTTAGGTAGTCCATTGATTCAAGCAGACTGCCATATTCTTACTTTAAAAACAAAGTTATGCCATCGTTAGTGCACCATGCATTCTCCTACATGTTCTGTCCCGTTTCTAAAACTTTGTTATTTCAAGTGTTGGTTTGTAGGGGTTTGATTCGTTACAGAAATTCATCATGGGCTGACATTAGTTAGAGAACCATTGGAAAACCTGGGATTACTGGACAGCTGTTTCGTCCTAATTTGGGACCCTTGATCAGTACGCACCCACCGCTAGGGTTCGAACTCAAGGCCTTCTGGTTACAAGGCGAGCTCGCAGACCATAAACTGCTGGGACCCGTTCCAATGGCCAGTCCATGAATTCCATCTTCAGCCAATTCACAACAAAGCGCAACCACTAGCCAATGTCTTCGGCGAGTAATTGTCATCACACCCAACCTGCTGCACCCTACTGGTCACGATGTCCCACTAGAACCCCAAGTAACTAACTACCTGAATAGGGTCAGTCGCTAGTGAGCTGTATATCATTCATCTTGCTCTTTCTTTTTCTATTTTGTATTTATCTGTAGTTAAATAACCTATCGAGATACATTTTCCAGTTAAACTTTGTTTACACCCAAAAATTTTAATTCAACCTTTTTTCTGCGATATTCATCTAATCATCCTATAAATAGTCAATTCCTTTGTGTCTTAATGACTTGATAAATTACATCGTTCCGCACTGATGTTACTTATAGCTCCTGTCAACTACTCCTTGCCATTTAGCAAAAGTTTGTTCCCACGTTTTTGCGATAGATTATAGACACCTGAGAATAATTCTCTGAATGATAAAAAATGAACACATTCTGTCCCTTTGCATTTGTCCTTCTTGTTGTGTTTAAGTTTACTACTTATAATTTGGAAACACCGCGCAACTATCACACAAATATCAATTTTCGTGAGTTGATCAAAGTTGTTTCAAATAAGCCTAACTTTATATAGTACACGTGAATAGTCTACACTTCATTTATCACAGTCAAAAAGTTGTACAAAAGTAGTAAAAATATCGATGAAATAAAGAGTCATTCTTTTATTACGTGTCCATTAGGAGAATTAGAGGATTTTCGTGAGAAAACATAATGCCTCAAAATACCGTCATTTCGCTATCAATAAAGTATTTTCTGTCTACAATTATTTATGTGACAAAATAAGCCACAAGACATAAATTTATTTTCAAAAAATAAATTGGCTATTAGGATGTTGAGTTTAAACAAAACTTCAGTTTGCAAACTGATGTCGGTTTGTGATGAAGTGTAACTTGGAATTAATTTTAGCTTCTCGCTAAAGTGAATTCAACTTGTACCCTATTGTTTGACTTTTCTTTCCTTCACGTTCCCCAGTGGAACATAGGGCTTCAAGCTAGAGGCTTGAAGTTTCTGTAGCAGTGTTTATTTTTACAGGATGGGGTTGCTAGCCTCATGCCCAACCTTTCCTCTTCACCAGCATTATTTCTGACTTAGCGAGGTAAAGGAGTGCGTCGGTAGCCGGGGATCGAACCCTGGACCATGTGCATGGTCGGCGAGCATCCTAACCGCTATGCTACCGACGCACTGTTTGACTAGAAACTGTTTTTTTACAGAATTAAATAGTAATCAGCCCTTTAAAAAAATTTATCACATTAGACTGAAACAGGTTCTTGGTTGTCAGAAATTCTGAATAAATTGTTAACTTTATACAGAAAGTTGATTCGTAACAGTTCACTTTGCGACAGACCACTGTCATTTCATGCCTAATCTGCTTGTCTTCCATTTTTTTTCAAATGCATTAGGGTAATGATACACGAACTGAATAATCTTACATTTCATTAAAACTAATAGATGTGCGTATTCTTATCTTCATCCAAGCATAAATATAACTTTCGATACATTAGAAAAGAAACAGGTTGTCAATAATTTCTAAGTATGATTTACCTAGAGAAACAGGTTCATTTGAGTGTGAAATACTGTTTTATGTCTGAGTAGTATTCACTGAAGTCTCCTGTTCATCTGATTCGCGCATGAAACGTGCTTCTTAAGATGCTTGACATACTATAAAGATACTCAAGGTAGTTATGTAAAGATAGACAGGGATGACGGGGTCTCAACAATAAACACTGTTAAAAATTTAACGATTAAGAGATCTGTGTTAATCTTTCACATCCTCTGGAATGAATGCACACTTTCTCTTAATGAAGTATATATATATAGATATATGGCTTCCAAAGTAATGTACTGCATATAGATTTGTACTACAACTGAGACTTAGTGTTTACGTAGAAAACATTTTTCCATACTGTGTGAAGACCGCCGCTTTTCTACAGCGATGTCGCCCCGAATACAAACTGTACTCTTCTTAAGTATTGGTTTGTAGGAATTTGATTGATTGGTTACAGGATTTCATCATGAAGTGGCATCATTTGGAGAACCACTGAAAAACCTGAGTGTACAGGATAGCCAGCTGTTTCGTCCTAGTTTGGCACTTTTCAGCAGTACGCACCCACCACAGGGATTCGAACTCAGGGCCTTCTGGGTACAGGACGAGATCGCAGACCATTAACCAACTGGAACCCCATCCAATGGCCAGTCCATGAATTCCAACTTCTGCCAATTCACGGCACAGCGCAACCGCCAGCCAATGTCTTCGGTAAGTATGAAAGGTGAGTAACACAAAACTATGCACACTTTGACATAAAAAGCCATGTACTAATGGCTCGGAAAAGTGCAGTACACCTAAACGACTGAAGATGTAATCAGTGCGTTTTAAGAAAAGAATGTGCGAAATGTCCTGAGATTACTTTGAATTAGAAAATGAATACAAGCGATTTGGTGAAAAGGCTATTTTCAACGAATTTATTATCAAGCCGTACACTTGTATGTATATAAATGATATCTTTTCTGGCATAATGATGTGGGCTGCGACAAAATATTCCTGATGATAATCGTATTTAGACATCAAAGAGAATACGCTTCTATGAGTTCGAAAATGGAAAGCATTCGCCAAATGGCAACAGTCCATTATAAAAAGAAAATGGTTATATTACGGAAATCACTGATACAGAAGACTGATACATGAAGAATACAGGTAATTTAATCAGAGACAATAGTATGCACCAACAGCCCAAGAAAAATCCTGACCAAACATTGGACAATAAAATCAAAACTCATGAAATCAGGATAAATTACAGAATAAGATCAGTGGTGAATGAAATCTAACGGACCAATTTTAACTTGATTTTACACCATACCTAAATTATGTAAACCAGATATCCCCCTACAACCAATCGTTTCGTTACCAGGATCACCGAAATATAATCTATCAAAAGAACCTTTCCAATCATTTAAATATCTAACAGAATCACGAAATCATTCTGTCAGTTTGCCAACCCGATTTTTCGAAGAAATCAAAATCATTTAGGTACATAATAATGAAATCATGGTACCCTCTGAAGGCACAACGTCGTACACATCATTTGGACTAAAACTGGCAGAAGAAGTTACTGGACAGCTACCCTATAGTAATGAACACACAAAAGATAATGTTCGAGTGGGATGCAGCATACAGATTTGTGGCTTACAACATTTTTAATTCAGTGAACAAATACACGAACAGATATGAGTAACACCAACGGGCTCACTCATTTCAAGACTAACTGCTGAGGCTGTTATGCAAAGACTGGAAACATGGTGTAGACGCCACCTTTGTCATAAGTAAAAATGATTAAGAATATACTCACAAATTAATCAACAAAGTGTTTTCAAACATCAAATTCACAAGAAAAGAATTAAACTGTATAATTTCTTACAAGATTTCATCATGAGCTGACATCGGTTAGAGAACCACTGGAAAACCTGGAAGTACTAGACAGCTGTTTCGTCCTAGTTTGAGACTCTTCATCACTGGGCGCCCACCAAAGGGGTTCGAACCCAGGACCTTCTGGCTACAAGGCGAGCTCGTAGACCATTCATCCATTGGAACCAGATCTAATGGCCAATACATGATTTCTAACTTCTGCGTGACCACTAGCCAATGTCTTCGGCGAGTATTTGTCCTCACACCAATACCTGAATAAAATTTCTTCCTTGGATGTCATGTTCAAGGGAATGTATACAGGTATAAAGGAATTCAACACACACAAACCAGCTACTCATTAAAAGCAGCAAACAAAAGAAAGTGTCAGAAAACTGTAGTATTTCAGTCCTGAAGAGAATAAAGAAGAAATATAACTGTCTTCAAGAAAAGTGGACTCCCTCAGAGTTTTATCAAAAGCGTCTAAAATGGAATCAAACTACCGGCATTATTATCCGCATTATACAAAAGAAAATTCACTCTACCACATATAAAGAATGTTTTTGAAGTGATGTTTAAAATACTGAGACCAGTTGGAATGGATATTGCACACAAAACGACACAGTTATTTCATTCACAAATACATTTAAACCAGAGGAGCCAACGCCATTAACCTAATAAACTGAAGAGACTGTATGATAAGCGGAGCTATGGCCAAAACTTCAGCAATACAGATGAGTCAGATACTCAGTGATTCCGACAGTTCATATTTCTCCTTAAAACTTTAAGGGAAAAGGTTGTGAAGATGAGATTATCAAATTTTCCGTTATTGAGCTTCATATATATAAACGTACAACTGTACAGCTTAATAACACATTTCTTGGGAAGAGTATCTTCACTGAGTTACTTGGTTTCATTTACTAAATGTCCCAATGGAAATGTTTTATAATTTGCATTAGACTATAAGTGACAGTGATTCCTCTCCCACCGATAATTTGATATCTTTGACACTGTTTATTATTAATATTGTTTCGTTTAATTCCTAGAGGAACATAGGGCTTCAGCCGCAGGACTCCATTGCGTTCGGTTCTCTGCTACAGTTTTCACCTGGCTCCAAGTCTGTCCACACGCTTTCATCTACTCTTCACATGACCTCTTCCAAGTCACCCTTGCACTGACGACCAACTCGCCGCTTCCCTTTCGGCTTCCACTCCAACAATGGCTTGTCTAGTGATATCACTAGATGGTTTTCTCAGAGTATGGCCAATCCATCTCCATTTCTTCTTGCCTATTTGTTTCACAATCGGTTCCTGGTTGGTTGGTCCCCAGAGATCCCTGTTGCCGATCTTTTCTGGCCTTCTGACACTGTTTAGCAGTAATGAATTAGTTTCACAGTGCGATATTCTTAATCTAACCGACCAATACCACCTTTCACATTACTGAATAATAATTAAATCGATAAGCCAAAGGTTTTGGACAGTAAATACACCATTATGGAATCTATGATAATACACGATCTGTACAGATTGCAGATAATAAGATCGTGTTTATTCACTGCTGGCTTTACAGAATGAAATTATCTAATCACGGGAAAATCCAAACATTTACTTACTTATTTCTAGATGACTTATCATAAGTGATGAAAACATCAGGCACGCTGCATTAACATCGAAAATAGAGAGAGAGCTAAACGCTTAAAAATTATTTTAGTAACTTCTGTTTGTTTGTTTTTTGTCTCGCCTGAATTTTTCTCAACATGAACAGATTACCACTGGGTGAATTAATGTTTTTTTTATTCAAGCGATATTGTAGGAGTGATTAATGTCACTAGAAACAGTTGCTGTATTGTTGATTTTGATGTCCAATGTCCAAAACAACCATTATTATACACAGATTATGAATTGGATGTATTATTTGCTTAATCTATGCATTGTATTTGCTCAAAATAAAAAAGAATCATTAATTTTATCACCATGTACTCTACAGCCAAGTAAAATGTTTTACTGACAACCTGGGATAAATGCAAATGAAGCTCTCAATCCGTCATGCAGACTATTATGTCCAGTGTTTAGATAACACGTTTGTCATTTATGATTGTTTTAATAACCCATCCTAAATACAAAACCTAAAACGTGCTCATCGCAATATCGAGTTTACACAAGGTGTATGAAAATGTTAACCGATTCCATTCTTCTAATCCTGGTGTCTAATTTGACATAGATGGTAAGACTGTACGGTACATCGATAGGAAAGAGTCCTGAGAGACTATTCATCTGAATGGTGTAAGCTTCTTGCTCTATATGTTACAAAAACGAATTCGGGAGAAAACTGTTTAATGGTATAAGAAAGCTTTGAACACAGAGAAATAAAATAAAAGATTATTCAGCAGAGAAAATTTCCTTTATCGAAGAAATCATCTTCAAGGGCTGTACAATCGTATTTATATTTACCAAAAACGTATAGTGGTCTATTATTGAGTGGTGACATAACTGATATAATTACTCGGAAGCGGCTTTATATGTAAAAATAAAAGTTGTAAGTTATGCAGTACTCAACGGCACAAAGTTAGAAATTTGATAAGGTTAAGATTGTTTGTGACTGAGAAGAAGGTAGTTGAGTGTAAACATAACAAGTGTGAAGAGAGTTGAAAAATGTTCAGAAAGAAGATATGAAAGTGATAGCAGTGAGTTAATTATTAAAGCATGGCACACTAAAAGTAAAATTAGATATTAAAAACTAGAAAATAGAAAAAATTACAGAGAAGGACTAGTGAGGAGGTTAACACCATGATAGAATTAGAGACTGGACAGACTTTTTCTCCATACAGAGTTCGAGGTTGTATTGACGAATTGTCAACGCCTCTGCCATACACAAACGCCGAAACCTGATGCCCTCTGTACCATTTGGCCTCGCCTTCTAGATAATCTTGAAAGACGACTGTCTTGGAGCTACGTGGCTTGAGTTCACCAACTGCTTAATAAATGAGCTAGTAATTGTCTTGCGTTATCCATGCCACGTAATGTTTCGAAATGCGTTTGGAAAGTGTGCGCTTTGTGCGGCCAGTATAACTAGCTCCTCAGGAGCTTTCTATAATCTTTGCAATTTTGTCTGCGTTTTTCTCTCTCACATTTGTGTGCACAAGTTAAACGCATATTTTGGTGAATGTGAATTATTGAAATTTGCATCTGAACACACGAATCCATGTGTAATTCCAAGTAGTTTCATGCACCAAATTATTCTGACAAATCTGCTTAGAAATGAGGGAAGTGAACATATGAACACATATGAGTTCAGTGTGCATTGATACTACTGCTTGATACTTTTGAATATTGACAAGCACGATACATGACTACACCACTGTTCCCTAACAGATTCATCAAATCCTACAATCGTTATCATCACAACGTTGGTTCATTGAAAACTACCCAGCACTCCATTCTCTGTCTGACATGTTTGACATATCATCCCGTAGGGCAACTGGAAAAGATGTGAAGCTTAGGTTTGTGCTGGCAACCTTACCACAGAAAGTCAACTCAGTCACCACAGAAACCTCACCTTCTTTTGCTTCGACAAACCACTCTTTCATTCTCAACATGATCAGACCTAAATCTAGTGGGGAAGAGTGACATCTACTACATGAAAGTGAAGAGAGTAATGGACAAGATCTAACGAATACAGGGAGCAGCATCAAAATTCCAACAGGTGATATGAATGCAAGCCAAACTAGGACCAGATAACACTGAGAGAAGAATCAACTGATAGATAGTGTGTTGATCAACAGGCATTCAGTGAAATGAATTAGAAGGTGGAATTGTGAGTGACCTTCTGTGCGTCTAGTAATTTGGTGATCGATGGTAGTGTTGTGTACAAGCATAAGGATACGCACCTTATAAAATACAGAAAATCACGTACACTTAAACTGAAACTCAGGTAATGGGAGACACAAGATAAAGCAGACAAGCAGATGTAGGTTCACGTCACTGTCTAGTTCATCAGTTGAGCTTGAAATTCAAGTTAGAAACCTGCTACAGATAAACCGAATTTCAAAGGTACTCTTTGGAATAGAGCAATTATTATTGTTAATATTATTGGATTGAATTGAGGAAATTGAGGGACGAATCTTCTGAGGACACATCCTCAGTAGCCATTAGCAAATGGCTAGATACATTAACCGATATCACCGAACTTTGGAGAAGAACGAAAAATCTCTGGAAACAACGTGGAAAGAAACGTGAATAGACATTTAGACAAGATTAAGAGGAGGAGAAGAAGAAAGAGGATTAGGAGGAGACGATACAAGAAATACCTCCCTATGGACACGTGGACAGTGATCGTGGAGTGCCACCTAGAGGACTTCAGAATAAGTATATAATGAACGCCAATGTAAAGCCGAAGCAATGTTTCATCCCATGGGTAGACGTTTTCCTGTTTATACTACTAGTTCTGCTTTGAACACGCACTCATCAGAAGCCACTCCTTACTTTGTGTACAAATCCACAGGCACATTGTAGTGCAAATTCATTGAAAGAAAGCAAGAGGGAAAGATGAGCATCCACTAACCAACCTGAAAATATTCTAAAAATCCTGAGAATCAATTCTTGCAATTTCGTTCACCTTTATCAATAAGCAGAGAAATCCAACTTCACTTCTACTCGCCTTCCTGTCTTTACCTACATAATATTTGTCCCCTATGTATCTGGTTGAGAAGTCGCATTTTGTTGTTCTCAAGCCATTTACAGACATCGTTAGAATCTACATACAAACTGATGATGGATATCTAGCCACTGCTCGTGTCACTCGTAGTGACTGTATCATCACATTCCACTTATTGCATCTCTCTTCAAACTACAATTATCGTGCCTAACGCCTGCTGAGTAGAATAGAATATGAATCTTCTTAGCTCATTGATACTGCGTATATTTCACGAAGTCTGCGGCTGAATAAGAAGGAGTCTGGCGATAAAATGTGCACATCATATACTGCAAATATCCTAGTTCTTACTGCATCGACAGTCACTGATTGTACACGTTATATGATAAACTTGGATCTTCGAATAAACATTATTGGGAGTGGCGATTGAATGTTCTCCTCAGAAAAGGAGTAATTATAGATCAAAGAGGGGGAAGTTATACTTTGATTCGACTTGTTTCCACTCGTCACACACATACACCTAATTCTGAGGTAACTCAAGTGGATCCAATTAAACGACATAATATACTTTACAAAATACCTTGCAATGACTACGAGTGAGGTCAAATACACAGGTCAAACCAGTAGATGAGGATTTGTGAGATTATAAAAGCGTAAGAACGATTGATACCACGAAGATAAGTAATCTAGAAAAAAGCTCAGCAATCAACACACAACAACACAATAATGTGGGACAGAGTGAAGATTCTAAAAAGTAATATGGGTAGGTAGGTGGAGAACGTGGGAAATTGATTACTGGATCCTGTTTCATCGAGTCTACACCCAAGACATGCAACAGAAGTGACTCAACGCAAATACCAGAGATATGGAAGATATTATTAACACCAGCCAAATCGGAGGATAATCAATAATGTTAAAATGTATTCAATTCACATTATAACATTCTAACAAGTTTTTATTTTACTATGAAAACATCTTATTTCCCATCTTATTGTACTGTATTGATAACACTAATATTATTTCCGAATGTACTTAATCTTATATTGATTTTATTCAAAAACCTGACCAATTTTACTCTTGTATATAAATGAAGTAAGAAAGTTGTGTGATTTCCTTGATATGATTAACAGCAATTATTTGTGCTCGAAACGTGGTCATCAGTGAATAATACTACATAACACTGTGAGATTTTATCAAAATGAAATTTATCCATAATCAAGTCTCCATCACCTGACGTCGTTGAGTTACTGTGCATACCTAATGTGTTCCAGCTATCCACTTTTATAAATATCTACAACCCAGGTGAATGACTTCTTGTCTCACACTGTCTCCAAATTCACCATTACTTTATCTTCCTTTGAATCTGACGCAAACAACGAGATGAGGAATTATGAAGGAACTTGAAATGTTTCATCTAGAGGTACCAGGCAACATATATTTATTTCTTCTCACCAGTTTGATTTTGTGTATTTCAAAACGAATTATTTAGTCAGGTAGACATCCTCTCTGCAACAACTCACACTCACATAAAACATTTTGTATGCATTATTTACTCGAGAATTCACATTTATTGTTGGAAGAAATTGAGAAGGATTGAAGACCGAAATAAAGCTTTTACAAAGGGAATAATCATACTCATGGACAAAAGGTTACATGCGTGAAAGGATTATTGTGAATATGGATGGAGTGAAGGAATGAAATATCAGGACATTGTGTTGAAAGAAACACAAGAATATTTCTTATCAAGGGAAATTAGAAGTATAATGCGTGATGATATTTAGCATGTTCTTATCAAGTTACTGACTGTTCGTAAGATAAAAAGGCATCAGTGATATCAACGAGAAGATAAGTTACAAAACGAAAGACTCAGAAGTCCAGATATAAGGAGATTCATTCGATTAGCTCCGATCCTGTCAGGGATTTGCTCGGAACATCTGCAACACGTTAACGATATTCTGTATAGTTTGGTAATCACCACACATCACATACAAATGTTCCATTGGACGAGACAAATCAGATAGTGGTGGTGATGATGGTGTATTCACTTGTGATGTGCGCAGTACACTCGCTGTCCTCGAACCTGTGAGTACTTTCAAGTCTCTGACTTGACTGTTCCATGGATTTGTGGAATATTCTCTCACATTTTCTAGTGCAGTCTCCGTTTGGTTGGGTGCATTGTTTGACGGTACACTATCACTCCCACACAGGTCACACTGTATTCCAACATCAGAGTTCCTAGGATTCACATTTCTCTCGAATAACTCCGCACGACCATTATTAGTGTGGTAAGAACTTCGGTGGTCTAGATAGTGGCTTGGCTGCATTATGTACTCCTTCTTTCCCCGGAATAGACCATTCATGCAGGTACTCATCGGAAATATATGCCTGTGAAGCTCAATGCTGTCAGACAAATAGAAAACAAGACGAAACACAAGGGTTTATATAACAGACAGACATTGAGTTGAGAAAGTGATACGAGTGCATGTTGGTGATTGTCAAGCATCTATTAAAATCGTGGTCGTGATGGCAGGTAAGACTGTGAATCGCTTAGTATTTTTCCATTGGAAAATATCTGGTCTGATTCGTGAGTCTATTTTGGTAATTTTTCCGACTTCTCAATACTCTCTGGGTCGAATGGAAGATATCAAAAAATTGCTCAGCAGCTGGTTGCTTGAGAATTCACCAGTACAAGGGAATGACTACTTCACACCTAGTTCATCAACCACAAACTAGTCAAATTTATGGCATGCAGAATAATTACTTGTTGAAGTGATTTTTCAATACATTTTAATCTAATAGCTTGAATGAATATGTCAATACTCTATGTAGTGCTATGAACGGAATCAGTTATTTGACTATGGATTTATTTTATCTAGGAGAAATTCCTACATTATGAAAGTTTAAAACTAGTGAAATTTGAGCACACTCTACTTCTTCACAGAATTCAGGTTTCTTCATGTTAATAAGTTCCACTAGCCAATTTGGCGACTGAACAGTCAACTGGAAATCTTAATTCTCTTACACATTTATTGGGTTTAGGAAATTGTGGTCCACAGGAGGACAGTACTTCTTAACATAGTCAAAAAACAGTAGGTGGATGTTAGTGGGTAGAGCGGAAACGAATCAGATTGAATAAGGGAAAGGAACAATGAGAACAAAAACTGGCTATTAAAACATTTACGTCACGTGAAATCACAAGCGCCATGAACAAAGAATGATAAAATGATGATATGATCCACGTAGACAGACAATTTTGAAATCGCCGAAAAGGAAGTATCCTAGAAAACGCAACGAGTGTTGAAATATTCAACAGCAAACAGAAGAGTGACACTCCTTTGAACATTACTGTGTCAACTCATAACAGCAATTAGAGTTTACTAAATAACTGTAAACAAATAATTAATAGAAATCCATTCACAAGCAGAAGCCGACTAGATGAAATTTAGGTTCTGAGTATTCGGAAGTGATACAGAAAAGTGTTATTCCTTAAACAAGAGTAATCAATAGTTGTTTCTCAAGGTGGGATGGATTCATGTGAGCATTGAATTGGAAAATCACAACTTTCATCAGATTTCACACAACAAACAAAACGACTAATCAGATGACATTGACAACTCTACTTACAGAGCATTAAGCATTTACAACAGTGGAATATGATAGCTCATATCACCCATCTAACTATAAATATGCCTTTCAATTTACTATGCTAACTCCTCATTTACTCAAAAGTACTCAGCAGCATTCTTTGACACTATGAATAAATTCTATTGAAATCAACACATTAATGATAACCAACAGTGTTGGTATGCGTCGGTGGCATAGCGGTTAGGATGCTCGCCGACTATGCACATGGTCCGGGGTTCAATTCCTGGCCGACGCACTCCTTTACCTCGCTAAGCCAGAAATAATGCTAGTGAAGAGGAAAGGTTGAGCATGAGGCTAGCAACCCCATCCTGTAAAATAAACACTGCCACAGAAACTTCAAGCCACAAGCTTGAAGCCCTATGTTCCACTGGGGGACGTGAAGGAAAAACCACAGTGTTGGTACTTCAAATGCGACATAATTTAAGCAAGAATAATCATTCTACTGAGTTCAAGTAACACTATATATACTACATAACAGAATACACAATATAACTGATGTAAGTCAATTATTATTCAAACAAAATTGCAACAGTACTCACACACACAGTGATCAAGAGATTTTTATGGATGAAAATAATGTATTCGATGACTAAAAAGATCATGAATTTCTCACCTTTTCTCAATTAGAAATACTGCCGCCTCCACAGAGGTCTGGTCGCCAACAATAACAATTCGTCTAATTCTCCTATTCTCATCATAAGGAGAAATAGTTATTGATGCCTGTGATATCTTGAAAAGAAAAGCAGTAAGAAATATGGAGATGATGGTGTTGGCGGTGGTGCTGGCAAACTTTATGAGTAAGATTATCATGAAGTTGTTACTTTATTTCCAGTCTGAATTCCACAGTGAATAATTGGCATTTAAAACAAGTGCTGCTAGATTAGCAGCATTCAAATGGGGTAGATTGCATTGAACAATGTTTCAACAATTTCTATCGTATTTTATCCAATCAGCTACATTCTATGAAATAACCATACGACACTATAGATAAATAAGACATAAACTACATTTCTAAGACATCTACAACAAGCTGGAGAAGGAAGGGGATGTCAGAAAAGCGAAATTCAGGAAACTACGCGATTTCAAAGATTTCCCTCTCTTTGGCATATACACGCACACACATTTGAGAAGAAGGCAACCCAGTAAATGAGAAAATATTGAAATTATCATTCCCATATGTATCACTTAAACATCAGTATCTATCATCCCACGTAGGATATTGACGCGATGTCAGAAGCTTTACGGAGAAGAGAAAAGAAGAGAAAGGATACCTGAACATTTGTTCGCCACACACAATGGTCGACTGCTATCTACGTGAAATACAACATGAGAGTGTGTCCCGATGATGACACAGAATCAGTCGTGCCGTCCAGTCACCCAATCACGATTGTTAACAATTTGTTCAGTCAGCAATATCTTCGTCGGTTTAAAGACACGACTAAAAGACTCCTAGTGTATATTAGTATTACCGCAGTCTACTATTCGGTAAGATTTCTTCGATAATTAAAGTAGTTACGGAAACCACCAAAACAAGGATACAGATAAACAAACAATCACGGATAGACAAACACACACACACTTTCACCATTATGGAAGACATCGTGAATCAACTATTCCAGGCGGTTATTCAACGAATAAATTGTACTACTTAGAAACTAGTGTCCACTTAATGACAATGCAAAGCAAGTATAATTACAAGAATACAACACCAATTACCTGGCGAATTACATCTATCCGACTACCTCCCCTCCCAATCACACAGCCAATAAGGCGATTCGCAATGAATAACTCTTGACGACATGGATTGAAATGATTTGCAGTGGAAATTGGTGGTGTCAAAACTGCTGGATTTTGTGATGGCTGCTGACGTGAATTGAATTGTGAAGGATACATGATTATTTCTTGTTCTATCAATCATAACAGTTTAAATACAACAATAAAGATTTAAGTGAATAAGCATAAAGTGTACAAAAAGTCAATTTTTCAAATGATCATGACTCTTCGCCAGTAACTGTGACTATGCAGACAATGAAGAGAAATAATTGTAGACGTTGGTTATGCTGTCGTCAAATGTCATGTATGCAGTTCTCGCTGAGGATGGAATACATCAAAAGAACGAAGGCGAAACACAAACTCCGAGAATAGTATATTATACAAAGGCTAAGACTGGTAATCAAGTGTGTATATTTTATATGACATCACAATTTACGACTAACATATTTCTTGTTACACAAAGCAACACAGTGCCTACCTACTAGAAACCGACATTCACAACACTTCTACTTCAACTTCAAGTCCACTTGTTTCATTTCACACTCACCTAAGAAACTAGACAGCATGGAAATCAAAATAAGCGAATTCAGCCAATCGCAGAGAGGATGGAGAGTTAACATTTAGTATATGTGGGTAGCAGACATTACATTAAACTCGTTCTATATAGCAGTGTAGATTTTGAATGAATGAAGGGTGGTTGGAGGTGTTCAGTGGAAGTACGTTGATCAGTTTATCGTCTCCGACTGCATCGGTGGATAACGCGATTGTGAATCTCACAGGAACATCACTTCCTCCAAAGTTGAAGATATTCGCCCTTCTGACGAGTACCTGACTCTTTGATATTGAGCAGCATGGCCATATGACAATGTCACATGTCAATTGATCCACAGTGGAAAACTGAGTGAAGTCTTTGAACTGAAGACAGGTGTAGGATAAGGCTGTCTACTGTCACTGACGATATTCATAATTGTAGTGAACTAGATTGTGCAGGAGACTGTGCGTTGCGTGCGATAAGAAGACACCAGAATATGTGGATTTCGCGCATGGATGATTTACGTCTAATATCAGGCAAACTGGAAGACTTACAGGTGACAACAACAACAACAAACGGGCAAAAGAGGCAGGCAGTAAAGAAAACACTTCAAGTGAATGCAGAAAAGACGGAGGCGATGAAGATAACCGCGCACCAAAACAACACGAACAAAAACCAGCAATAAACGCTATCAACAGAATAAATTTGAAAGAGGTTACTTCCTTCACTTATCTAGGAAGAGTCGTTTTAACTGCAGAGGGAAGCGATGAAGATGTCAAATCAGAATCGGAAAGACTAGCTAGACTTTGATCACTCTAAAATCGGATACGATGAATTGGACGTTTGAGGGTGACGTGGAGAAGACCGTGTGAGGGGATGACAGCCTATGGAAAATCATGGAGAGGGCTAAAGAGGATCACAGCCCAGAGAACAGCATAAAATGGATATGTACCGTTGAAAACTTATGTTTCACTAGGAATCTAAGTCAATAATTAAGGTAATAGTAATAATAATGTAATCTGACAATACATTGCACAAATATCATGGCTATTGATATAAATTAAAATCAATCAATTTAGCCAACATCATTTTAAGATATCTAAAAACAATCCCTTCACCGAACACTTCACCAATAAAATAACAAGTGTCAACTAGGGTGTCGGAGATAACAAGAATGCTTACAAAATCTCAATTTAATCAAATTGATCAGTATTTATAGGTCGAAAGATAGACAGACAGACAGATGGCCGAGACACTAATCTATACAATCATGTATAAAATACACATCATTACATGAAAACATCCAATCGCATAGATTTCACATTATGATTCTCCTAATTCACATATACACTTCCTTATACATTTTATGGATATATGCGTACATATTTCAAAGTCAAGAGAAATAGAAATAGAAACGCCATTATGGACAAGATTTTATTTTTATAAATCACACAGTGTTACACAGTAATATTAAGTGATGACGTTTCAAGCACAAATTATTACTGCTCATAATCCATATCAACTTACTCACACAACTTTTTTCCTTCATTTACATACATGTGTGGAATTGATTAGATATTGGAATAAAATATCCCTTATCGTAGCAGACATATTTATGGACATTTAGGAAAATAGTGCTCTTAATACATTTAAGCCTACTCCAAAAATATGGTGGAGATATGTGGATGACGCTTTCACAGTGTTAAAAACAGAACATATCTATGGCTTCTTGACACATATAAACTCACTAGTAGAGGGAATAAAATTCACATTTGAATCAGAAAATGCACAGGTAGAATTAGCTATGATGTTAGTTTGTAAAATGAAATAAACAGAAGATAAACTGCACACTAGTGTTTATAAAAAACCAACACATTCTAATAGATATTTAGACTTTAATTCATCTCATCCTTTGCCTGTAAAGGCTGGATTAATTAAGTGTCTAACAAACCGAGCGATAGTACTAAGTAGCACAAGAAAAGACCTAGAGGATTAAATGAAACAGATAGAAGAAGAAGTGTTGGTGCTTAATAACTATCCTTTAAAATTTATTAGGAGGATCATAAAGGTCGAAAGCAAAATAAAAATAATGGTGAAACTAATAATGATAACATAAATAAGGGAGAATAATAATATAATTTAATAATAATAATAATCACTTTCTTCCACAACAATAACAATTTACAGCATGGAATTTTCAGCGTTTCATTTTACATATTGCATTGGTTTAGCTCTTTTTATAATTATATAAATGTATGAAATGTTAAAAATATTGATAATTAATAGGAAAGAATAAACCCCCCCCCCAAAAAAATCACACCATTTCTAGGTCACAGTGAATAATAAATAAATAATATAACAAATAACACATGCAATAATATGCATCATTACATTTTATAGTTTAGTTAATGATTTAAAAGTTGTAAAAGTTCTTTTCTGATATTCGTCTCTTCACACAATACTCGTGCCAAATATGGTACGGTCGAATTTTTATATTTTGTAGTACGAGCATAAATGTTTATGAAATTTCTTCTGGTCTTACCTGAAGAGATACAAGGAAACAAATGTGAATAAAGAGGATGTTCACTATCAGACAAAATAACTTTAGCTAAGTGTTTACAAGAATTCATGTGCCTATTGACAACAGTGTCGGTTAGTTGAGTCAAAGGGATAGCACTGACCCTACTTACAGCCCTCAATGTCCTTCGTAGTATTATATGGTCTTTCTTGAGTAGTCCAGGGAAGAATAATGGAGAACAATAAAGAATGATGGGCAAAACACATGAATTAATAAATTGTATGAGAAGAGATTGGGTTATACCTGAGTGCCTCAACTTCTTTATGTAATAAGTCAGACAGAAAATCTTTTTAGAAACTATAAGAATATGAGACGACCAGCAAAGGTTTGAAGAGAAACTAATGGCAAGATAAGAAACACTTGACTTACTCTCTATCATGTTACCATCAATATTACAAAAATCATGAGATTGGATCAATCCATGCATGTCTTTTTCACTTCTCAAGCTGAAATGCAAGGCATCTACCATATAAGGAGGGGACATCTGTGACCCCACGTAGGATTCACAATCAAGCAGGAATCAGAGTGGCATTTAAACCTACAAACTCACGCATGGACGAGCTCTGTAGGCTGAAGGACCCGGTGGACCAAATTAAACGAAATAATATAATTTACGAAACACCTTGCAATCATTGTGAGTTAAGTCAACTACATAGGTCAAACTAGTAGATCAGGAGTAGTAAGATTATCAGAACATAAGAATTTAGCTAAAATTAGAATGATTGATCCCACGAAGATAAGAAATTTAGAAAAACACTCAGCAATTGCACTTCACACATTAAGACATACCCACACAATAGCGTGGGAGAGGGTTAAAATTCTAAAAGTAATATGGGTAGGTGGAGAGAGAGGTTGATTACTGAATCCTTGTTCATCGAGTCTACACCCGACACATGTAATAGGAATGACTCAATGCAAATACCAGAGATATGGAAGATATTATTACCACCAGTCAAATCAGAGATATATAATAAAACAATCTTAAAATTCTATTTCAATTCAAACACATCACAGCATTCTAACAAGTTACTTATTATGACTAAAAAACACTCGTCTTATTTCCCATCTGATTGTAATTGATCAAAAACACTCATATCAGTAATTCTGAATGTACATTATGCTATACTGATTTTTATTCCAATATCTAAAGGATTCCACACATGTATATAAATGACAGAAAAAAGTTATGTGAGTAACTTGATATGGGTTATGAGCAGTAATAATTTGTGCTCGAAACGTCATCACTTAATATTGCTGTATAACACTGTGTGATTTATCAAAATAAAATCTTATCCATAATGGAGTTATACTCTACCACAGTGCCCAAGTTTTATCCTTATATCTATAGAAATAGAAACGGTTACATAAATTCAAGTTGGAATAAACACTTAATTTCAAGTTAATCAACCGAACTTACTTTGCACTACAGGAGACAGTTGCGCGTGTTTCAATTATGAACACAAATTGTAATAATGCAGTCAGCAATTGTAATTCAGCCTTTTTAATTGATCAGACTAATTCTGACTAACTGAAATCAATCTGATTTGTTGAACCACCTTTTGGCCTGTTGACCTATTGGCCTGTAAATTTCTCCACCAATGAAACGCTACAAAATATAAAATATAAGTGAAAGAATTTATCCTATTCACCACATGAATACCGCATTACATGCTACATTCTACATACATTATGCAATCGCCTCAATTATCGATCAATTTGAAAGTCATTCAACCATAAATTTACTCCTTTTCAAAGTGATCACCACTCAATATGAAAAAATATATAACTTGATGGATGACGTAACACTCTCCTATCTGTTTCATAAAATATTATAAGAAGATTGTCTAATGTCGCTGAGTGAGACAGTTAGTCAGTCAGTCAATCAATAAGGCTAGTCACATAAAAATATGTGATTATTGATGAACTAGCATTTGGACAGAATTATTTGAATGGATTTCAATGGTCTAGTGACATATTGTACGCTACCAGTAGCCCCCATCATGTTAGTGTTGACAAAGACACACAAACACAGACAAACGGAATCACTGGGACACACACTCATGCATAATGAATTATTCATATTTTCTTTTGATGTGTTACCTCACTTCCATGTGATACACATAGAATTGCAATATAGTGAATATTTGGAGAGTGGTTATTCACAGTCTGCTCTCACAAAATTCGTAATATAAATGCATTTTCCTTGTTTAATGCTTGTGCTGAACCACCAGGCATTATTCATGAGGCAGTCATCCTCGTCCTCTCATGGAATAAGCATACCATTAGTCCATTTTAAGACAGAATATGTAATTTCATAATTTTAACATTCTGGATAGTATATTTTTCATCAAATAACGCTGAGATAAATATGACATATAACGTGGTAGTCCTCTGAAGTGGTACAATTAATTGATTCTCTCTGATGACTAACATTTTCGTTCATCTTTAATTCCCATCAGGGCAATAATGTACAAAGTGCAGAGATTGTAACTAGGGCTTTCAAAGTTCACAAAGTGTAGGACAGAAATATTTGAATAGATATCTTCTTCGCATCTGTCACTATTACAACAATTATTATCAATTAAACGAAGGGATCAAGATCGTTTTCTGTCTTACCAACAGACAACTTTCTCTGACCACTGTTGCCAGTTTCCAATGTACATATAAACCCCTGCCTAGCATTGAAAAGGAGTTTCGAAAAGAAATGTGTCTCCTCATCCATTTCCACTTAAATCTCATCACAAGAGAATTCTTCACACATTGAGAATGAATTCTCATAACTTGCTTCTCATTATAGCTTCGAACAGACAGGTAACGGAATTTGATAAACTGCATCTACATCAATGGGAAACACACCTGCATCACAATCTATCTCAATCTTAGAAGCTTCTGCACGATTGGTGTCATAGAGAAATTGGTGTAAATAATGTTTGATCCTGTAGGGTAACGTTGCTCACAGGAATAGATAGAAGAAGAACAATCCTTTGTGGATAATGGTTATGCAGGGGTTCAATGACTGTTTTAGTGTAAAAAGGCTGAATTACAGCTTAGTGGAGAAAAGCTCATCTTTCCACAGATCACCTTCAAAGATGGTGATAGTGTCACTGGTATAAGATGCAGAGTGAATGCTACACTGGAAAGAGCATATCCAGCTGACAACCTCATTATTTTTCTATGAGTAAAATTTATTTTAATAACGTCACTCAGTTTTATACAGTGATATTTACTCATAACGTTTCGAGCACAAATTATTAGTGCTAATAATCATATCAAGTTAATCACACAACCTCTCCAACTTCGTTTATATGGTTCCACTATTCCTCATCTCTTGATTTTATTGGTATTAATATTTTTCATATTTCTGGTTTGAGTGATGAGTCATTCCTACTGCATGTGTTGGTTGAAGACTATTCTATGAACAAAGATTCAGTATTCAACCTGTCTCTTGACCTGCCTTTATTACTTTTTACAATTTTGAATCTGTTCCACCGTATTGTGTGGTTGTGTGTTAATGCATGCAGTGAAACTACCGAGCTTTTTCCTAAATTTCATATCTTCGCGAGGCTGATCACTCTAACCTTAGCGAAATTTAGCTAGACTGTAGTTTACAATTCGTATGTGTGTATCAGTGGAGGTGAGGAAGGAATAATTTACTTTTTTCCCCTTCTTCGTGTTTCTTTTTGTAACATATGTCTTCACGCTTCGAAGTTTCAGTTACGATGGTTTTGTTGTTGTCTTTATTGGGTAGGCTTGCTAATATCATGCCTAAACCCTCCCTCTTATCTGGAATTACTACTGGCTACTAACCCGCTTGACGAATTTCAGAAATGAGTCAGCAAAAGACCAAACCGGCACATCTTGTCTATCTGGTGAGTATTTATCCCCTTACTTCGAATCTCTCTAACAGACGTACACACCCATCACCTCACTAGAGGTCGAATTCATGACTTAGGTTACGAGGCGGTCAAGTCATCATCTATTCATTGGGACGTAATTCGATCGTTAAATTTAGTTACGGTTAGAATGATCAACCTCGTGAAGATAAGAAATTTAGGAAAAAGCTCGGTAGTTTCACTGCATGCATTAACACACAACCACACAATAGGGTGGAACAGATTCAAAATTGTAAAAAGTAATAAAGGCAGGTCAAGAGACAGGTTGAATACTGAATCTTTGTTCATAGAATAGTCTTCAACCAACACATGCAGTAGGAATGACTCATCACTCAAACCAGAAATATGAAAAGTATTAATACCAGCAAAATCAAGCGATGAGAAATAGTGGAACCATATAAACGAAGTTGGAGAGGTTGTGTGATTAACTTGATATGATTATTAGCACTAATAATTTGTGCTCGAAACGTTATGAGTAAATAAAACTGTATAACACTGTGTAACTTTATCAAAATAAATTTCATCCATAATGGAATCGTCCTTTACCACAGTGCTCAAGTATTATCCGAATATGCCAACCGCATATTTGTTTTTCAAATAAACAGTCACATAAGACAATCAAAAGTGAACAAAGTCACACCTCACTTTACTTCTGAATGCATTTGCCAATTAAAAGGTGCATTTAGAAAGGAATATACTGAAAGTACAAAGAGAATTGTCACTGTCCGCAATACTAAGCATATAACAAAGAATTATATTTGTAAAATCTCAGCGATATTGAAATGAGTAATTCCAACGTTTCGTTCGGCAATCTGGTCCGAACTTCTTCAGGGAAATTAATCAAAATTAACATAACAGAGGTTTTATATATAAAAGGCACATCTTTTTGTTTTTAAAAACTTTGTCCAATCATGATTCATAAACACAAGTATTAACAAGTATAATCAACAAAATTGTATTAGCTGTGATCAAAATTTGACCTCGGACTTACAAATATTGGTCTACCTTTGTTAAACATTTTAAACAGAGTGTGCATGCGTGTGTGGGTAAACAGTTGTAAAATATTTCTTAACGTCTCCATAGGAAGATATAGACAGTCAGGAATTTGACCAAGTATTATTAATTAGTAATACATATCCGTTTTTATTTATTAATAAGGATTTCCTATGCATCAGCTAACATCACGCCTTCATGTCTGTTCAAACTGTTAATATCAAGAATTTTATGATTAGACGTATTTTCAAAATTATGGTGTTTAGGATTAGACTTTAGTTTAAGCACCCTATCGAACTCATTGCATTGTTTTCTTTCTGAATATTGAGCTGCTTTATTCGACCTACTGGAGTTGTCAGGTGACTCGACAGCTACGGATTTAGGATGTGCATTTTGTTCCGTGAATCATGATTGGACAAAGTTTTTAAAAACAAAAAGATGTGCCTTTTATATATAAAACCTCTGTTATGTTAATTTTGATTAATTTCCCTGAAGAAGTTCGGACCAGATTGCCGAACGAAACGTTGGAATTACTCATTTCAATATCGCTGAGATTTTACAAATATAATTTTTTACAGATGTCTACTTCTCACTCGGCGCCCACATATTTTAGAACCATTCTGTCAAATCTTGACGACAGCTCATTTGAATATAACAAAGAACTTGAGTCGAAATAGCTCAAAGGCATTAAACAGTGCGATTGCACCCCATCTATTGAACAAAGTTCCTATTACAGATAATCCGAATGCGTTCAAAATACTCAACAAGCAAAAATAGCCGAGCTTGCTACATGTTATTGAAACAGTTGTCACGATCTTCTAAAACCGCATATGCGTCTGTAGGAATAGTCATAAGTAAACCTTGTACTATTAACAATAACAACTTTATTTTGCACAAAAACGTTTACACGATGCACAGAATTCTCAACATAACTTACTGAATAATAATTCCTCTTCATCTAAGCTCTTCAAGTATAATTACTATCTGTGGTACATCATGTGACGCACTGCCATTTGATCAAAGGTTTTGATCCCTTATAAAAATTTTTCCTTCACCTCCGAGAAATGAACATCAGTGGTTTGAAAGCCAAATGAAAATGTGTGTGAGTGTATTTTGCGACATAATTAAATGGTTAAAATAACTAGAATTAGAGAGAACATGACGCGCCGTGTGTTGAGTAGCAGTTTAGGTAGCCCATTGATTCAAGCAGACTGCCGTATTCTTACTCAAAAAAACAAAGTTATACCATATTTAATGCACGATGCATTCTCCTACATGTTCTGTCCCGTTTATAAAACTTTATTATTTCAACTGTATATCATTCATCTTGCTCTTTCTTTTCCTATTTTGTATTTATCTGTAGTTAAATAACCTATCGAGATACCCTTTCCAGTTAAACTTTGTTTACACCAAAAAATTTTAACTCAACCTCTTTTCTGCGATATTCATCTAATCATCCTATAAATAGTCAATTCCTTTATGTCTTAATGACTTAATAACTTACATCGTTCCGCACTGATGTTACTTATAGCTCCTGTCAACTACTCCTTGCCATTTAGAAGAAGTTTGTTCCCACGTTTTTGCAATAGATTATAGACAGCTGAGAATAATCCTCTGAATGATGAAAAATGAACACATTCTGTCCCTTTGCATTTGTCCTACTTGTTGTGTTTAAGTTTACTACTTATAATTTGAAAACACCGCGCAACTATCACACAAATATCAATTTTTGTGAGTTGATCAAAGTTGTTTCAAATAAGCCTAACTTTATAGTACACGTGAATAGTCTACACTTCATTTATCACAGTCGAATAGTTGTATAAAAGTAGTAAAATATATCGATTAAATGAAGTCATTCTTTTATTACTTGTCCATTAGAGAATTAGAGGATTTTCGTGAGAAAACATAATGCCTCAAAATACCGTCATTTCGCTATCAATAAAGTATTTTCTGTCTACAATTATTTATGTGACAAATAAGCCACAAGACATAAATTTATTTTCAAAAAATAAATTGGCTATTAGGATGTTGAGTTTAAACAAAACTTCAGTTTGCAGACTGATGTCGGTTTGTGATGAAGTGTAACTTGGAATTAATTTTAGCTTCTCGCTAAAGTGAATTCAACTTGTACCCTATTGTTTGACCATATTTTTCCTTCACGTTCCCCAGTGGAACATAGGGCTTCAAGTTTGTGGCTTGAAGTTTCTGTAGCAGTGTTTATATTACAGGATTTGGTTGCTAGCCTCATGCCCAACCTTTCCTCTTCACCAGCATTATTTCTGGCTTAGCGAGGTAAAGGAGTGCGTCGGTAACCGGGGATCGAACCCTGGACCATGTGCATGGTCGGCGAGCGTCCTAACCGCTATGCCACCGACGTATTGTTTGACTAGAAACTGTTTTTCTACAGAATTAAATAGTAATCAGCCCTTTAAAAAAATTTATCACATTAAACTGAAACAGGTTCTTGGTACTTTGGTATTCTTAATAAATTGTTAACTTTATACAGAAAGTTGATTCGTAACGGTTCACTTTGCAACAGACCACTGTCATTTCATGCTTAATCTGCTTGTCTTCCATTTTTTTTCAAATGCATTAG
This sequence comes from Trichobilharzia szidati, assembly GCA_944472155.2. NCBI lineage: Eukaryota > Metazoa > Platyhelminthes > Trematoda > Strigeidida > Schistosomatidae > Trichobilharzia > Trichobilharzia szidati. The sequence goes on along the minus strand of OX235271.1, from coordinate 107,828,727 downwards.
GGTAATGATACACGAACTGAATAATCTTACTTTTCACTAACTAATAGATGTGCGTATTCTTATCTTCATCCAAGCATAAATATAACTTTCGATACATTAGAAAAGAAACAGGTTGTCAATAATTTCTAAGTATGATTTACCTAGAGAAACAGGTTCATTTTTTGCATGTGAAACACTGTATTACGCCTGAGTGTTGTTCACTAAAGTCTACTGTTCATCTGATTCGCGCATGAAACGTGCTTCTTAAGATGCTTGACTTACTATAAAGATACTCAAGGTAGTTATGAAAAGATAGACAGGGATGATGGGGTCTCAACAATAAACACTGTTACAAATTTAACGATTAAGAGATCTGTGTTAATCTTTCACATCCTCTGGAATGAATGCACACTTTCTCTTAATGAAGTATATATATATAGATATATGGCTTCCAAAGTAATGTACTGCATATAGATTTGTACTACAACTGAGACTTAGTGTTTACGTAGAAAACATTTTTCCATACTGTGTGAAGACCGCCGCTTTTCTACAGCGATGTCGCCCCGAATACAAACTGTACTCTTCTTAAGTATTGGTTTGTAGGAATTTGATTGATTGGTTACAGGATTTCATCATGAAGTGGCATCATTTGGAGAACCACTGAAAAACCTGAGTGTACAGGATAGCCAGCTGTTTCGTCCTAGTTTGGCACTTTTCAGCAGTACGCACCCACCACAGGGATTCGAACTCAGGGCCTTCTGGGTACAGGACGAGATCGCAGACCATTAACCAACTGGAACCCCATCCAATGGCCAGTCCATGAATTCCAACTTCTGCCAATTCACGGCACAGCGCAACCGCCAGCCAATGTCTTCGGTAAGTATGAAAGGTGAGTAACACAAAACTATGCACACTTTGACATAAAAAGCCATGTACTAATGGCTCGGAAAAGTGCAGTACACCTAAACGACTGAAGATGTAATCAGTGCGTTTTAAGAAAAGAATGTGCGAAATGTCCTGAGATTACTTTGAATTAGAAAATGAATACAAGCGATTTGGTGAAAAGGCTATTTTCAACGAATTTATTATCAAGCCGTACACTTGTATGTATATAAATGATATCTTTTCTGGCATAATGATGTGGGCTGCGACAAAATCTTCCTGATTATAATTGTATTTAGACATCTAGGAGAATACGCTTCTATGAGTACGAAAATGGAAAGCATTCGCCAAATGGCAACAGTCCATTATAAGAAGAAAATGGGTAAAATACGGAAATCACTGATACAGAAGACTACATGAAGAATACAGGTAATTTAATCAGCGACAATGGAATGCACCAACAGCCCACGAAAAATCCTGACCAAACATTGGACAATAAAATCAAAACTCATGAAATCAGGATAAATTACAGACTAAGATCAGTGGTGAATGAAATCTAACGGACCAATTTTAACTTGATTTTACACCATACCTACACCATACCCCTACAATCAATCATTTCGTTACCAGGATCACCGAAATATAATCTATCAAAAGAACCTTTCCAATCATTTAAATATCTAATAGAATCACGAAATCACTCTATCAATTTGCTAATCCAATTTTTTGAAGAAATCAAAATCATTTAACTAAATAATAGTGAAATCATGGTGTCCTCTGAAGTCACAACATCGTACCTTTCATATGGACTAAAACTGGCAAAAAAAGTTACTGGACAGCTACCCTATAGTAATGAACACACAAAAGATAATGTTAGAGTTAGATGGAGCATACAGATATGTGTCTTATAACTTATTTTTAATTCAGTGAACAAATACACGAAGAGATATGAGGAACACCAACAAGGTCACCCATTTCAAGACTAATTGCTGAGGCTGTTATGCAAAGACTGGAAACATGGTGTAGACGCCACATTTGTCATAAATAAAAATGATTAAGAATATACTCACAAATTATTCAACAAAGTGTTTTCAAACATCAAATTCACAAGAAAAGAATTAAACAATAAAATTTCTTACGAGATTTCATCATGAGCTGACATCGGTTAGAGAAATACTGGAAAACCTGGAAGTACTGGACAGATGTTTCCTCCTAGTATGAGACTCTTCATCATTGTGCGCCCAACACAGGGGTTCGAACTCAGGAACTTCTGGATACAAGGTGAGCTCGTATACCACTCATTCATTGGGTCCCGATCTAATGGTCCATGAATTCCAACTTCTGCCAATTCATGACATAACAAGACCACTAGCCAATGTCTTTGGTGAGTATTTGTCCTCACACCAATACCACCTGAACTATATTTCTTCCTTGGATGTTATGTTCAAGGGACCGTGTACGGGTATAAAGCAAGTCAACACGCACAAACCAACTACTCATTAACAACAGCAAACAACAGAAATTGTCAACGGACACTATCCAAAAGAGTCCGAAAACTGTAGCATTTCAGTCCTGAGGAGAATAAAGAAGAAATATAACTGTCTTCACGAAAAGTGGACTACCTCAAAGTTTCATGAAAAGTGTCTAAAATGGAGCAAAACTACCAGCATAATCATCCTCATAAAACATAAGAAAATTCATTCTACCACATATAACTAATGTTTTTGAAATGTTGGTTAGAATACTGAAACCAGCTGTAATGGATATTGCACACCAAAACGACACAGTTATTTCATTCACAAACACATTTAAACCAGAGGAGCCAACGCCATTAAACCAATAAACTGAACAGACTGTATGATAAGCGGAGCTATGGCCAAAGCTTGAGCAATACAGATGAGTCAAATACTCAGTGATTCCGACAGTCTATATTACTCCTCATCACTTTAAGGGAAAAGGTTGTGGAGGTGAGATAATTAAATTTTCCGTTATTGAGCTTCATATATAAACATACAACTGTACAGATTAATAACACATTTCCTGGGAAGAGTATCTTCACTGAGTTACTTGGTTTCATTTACTAAACGTCCCAATGGAAATATTTTACAATTTGCTTTAGACTATAAATGACAATGATTCCTCTCCCACCGATAATTTGATATCCCTGACACTGTTTCGCAGTAATGAATTAGTTTCACAATGCGATAATTTTATTCTAACCGACCAATAGCACCTTTTACATTACTGAATAATAATTAAATCGATAAGCCAAAGGTTTTAGACAGTAAATACACCATTATTGAATCTATGATAATACATGATCTGTACGGATTGTAGATAATAAGATCGTGTTTATTCACTACTGCTTTTACAGAATGAAATCATCTAATCACAGGAAAATCCAAACATTTACTTACTTATTTCTAGATGACTTATCATAAGTGATAAAAACATCAGGCACGCTGCATTAAGATCAAAAATAGAGAGAGAGCTAAACGCTTCAAAATTATTTCAGTAACTTCTGTTTGTTTGTTTTTTTTGTCTCGCCTGAATTTTTCTCAACATCATGAACATGTTAGATAAAAGTACATATTACGACTAGGTGAACTAATGTTTTTTTTTTCATTCAAGCGATATTGTAGGAGTGATTAATGTCACTAGAAACAGTTGCTGTATTGTTGATTTTGATGTCCAATGTCCAAAACAACCATTATTATACACAGATTATGAATTGGATGTATTATATGCTTAATCTATGCATTGTATTCGCTCAAAATAAAAAAGAATCATTAATTTTCTCACCATGTACTTACTCTACAGCCAAGTAAAATGTTGTACTGACAACCTGGAACAAATGCAAATGAAGCTCTCAATCCGTCATACAGACTATTATGTCGAGTATGTAGATAACACGTTTGTCATTTGTGATTGTTTTAATAACCCGTGCTAAATACATAACCTAAAACGTGCTCACCGTAATATAGAGTTTACACAAGGTGTATGAAAATGAAAACCAATTCCATTCTCTTAATCCCGGTATCTAATTTGACATAGATGGTAAGACTGTACGGTACATCAATAGGAAAGAGACCTGAGAGACAATTCATCTGAATGGTGTAAGCGTCAGCTCTATATCTAACAAAAACTAACTGGGGAGAAAACTGTTTGATGGTATAAGAAAGCTATGAACGCAGGAAAATAAAATAAAAGATTATTCAGCGGAGAAAATTTCCTTTATCGAAGAAATCATCTTCAAAGGCTGTACAGTTGTATTTATATTTACCAGAAACGTATAGTGGTCTATTATTGAGTGGTGACATAACTGATATAATTACTCAGAAGCGGCTTTATAAATAAAAATAAAAGTTGTAAGTTATGCAGTACTCAACGGCACAAAGGAACAAAAGAGTTAGAAATTTGATAAGGTTAAGATTGTTTGTGACTGAGAAGAAGATAGTTGAGTGTAAACATAACAAGTGTGAAGAGGGTTGAAAAATGTACAGAAAGAAGATATGAAAGTGATAGCAGTGAGTTAATTATTAAAGCAAAAGCAAACTAAAAGTAAAATTAGATATTAAAAAACTAGAAAATAAAAAAATTACAGAGAAAGACTAGTGAGGAGGTTAACACCATGATAGAATTAGAGACTGGACAGAATTTTTCTCCATACAGAGTTCGGGGTTGTATTGACGAATTGCCAACGCCCCTGCCATACACAAACGCCGAAACCTGATGCCCTCTATACCATTTGGCCTCGCCTTGTAGATAATCTTGAAAGACGACTGTCTTGGAGCTACGTGGCTTGAGTTCACCAACTGCTTAATAAATGAGCTAGTAATTGTCTTGCGTTATCCATGCCACGTAATGTTTCGAGATGCGTTTGGAAAGTGTGCGCTTTGTGCGGCCAATATAACTAGCTCCGCAGGAGCTTTCTATAATCTTGCAATTTTGTCTGCGTTTTTCTCTCTCACATTTGTGTGCACATGTTAAACGCATATTTTGGTGAATGTGAATTATTTAAATTTGCATCTGAACACACGAATCCATGTGTAATTCCAAGTAGTTTCATGCACCAAATTATTCTGACAAATCTGCTTAGGAATCAGGAAAGTGAACATATGTACACATATGAGTTCAGTGTGCATTGATACTACTGCTTGGTACTTTTGAATATTGACAAGCACGATACATGACTACATCACTGTTCCCTAACAGATTCATCAAATCCTACAATCGTTATCATCACAAAGCTGGTTCATTGAAAACTACCCAGCACTCCATTCTCTGTCTGACATGTCTGACATATCATCCCGTAGAGCAACTGGAAGAGGTTTGTGCTAGCAACCTTACCATAGAAAATCAACTCAGTCGCCACAGAAACCCCACCTTCTTTTACTTCGATAAACCACTCTTTCATGCTCAACATGACCAGACCTAAATCTAGGGGGAAGAGTGACATCGTCTACATGAAAGTGAAGAGAGTAATGGACAAGATCTAACGAATACAGGGAGCAGCATCAAAATTCCAATAGGTGATATGAATGCAAGCCAAACTAGGACCAGATAACACTGAGAGAAGAATCAACTGATAGATAGTGTGTTGATCAACAGGCATTCAGTGAAATGAATTAGAAGGTGGAATTGTGAGTGCCCTTCTGTGCGTCTAGTAATTTGGTGATCGATGGTAGTGTTGTGTACAAGCATAAGGATACGCACCTTATAAAATACAGAAAATCACGTACACTTAAACTGAAACTCAGGTAATGGGAGACACAAGATAAAGCAGACAAGCAGATGTAGGTTCACGTCACTGTCTAGTTCATCAGTTGAGCTTGAAAGTCAAGTTAGAAACCTGCTACAGATAAACCAAATTTCAAAGGTACTCTTTGGAATAGAGCAATTATAATTGTTATTATTATTGGATTGGAGTGAGGAAATTGAAGGATGAATCTTCTGAGGACGCATCCTCAGTAGCCATTAGCAAATGGCCAAATACTTTAACCGATATCACCGAACATTGGAGTAGAACAAAAACTCTCTGAAAAAACGTGGAAAGAAATGTGAATAGACATTTAGACAAGATTAAGAAGAGGAGGAGAAGAAGGAAGAGGATTAGGGGGAGACAATGCAAGAAATGCCTCTCTATGGACAAGTTGACAGTGATCGTGGAATGTCACCTAGAGGACTTCAGAATAAGTATATAATGAACGCCAATGCAAAGCCGAAGCAATGTTTCATCCCATGGGTAGACGTTTTCCTGTTTATACTTCTAGTTCTGCTTTGAACACGCACTCATCAGAAGCCACTCCTAACTTTGTGTACGAATCCCACAGGCATATTGTAGTGCAAATTCATTGAAAGAAAGCAAGAGGGAAAGATGAGCATCCACTAACCAACCTGAAAATATTCTAAAAATCCTGAGAATCAATTCTCGCAATTTCGTTCACCTTTATCAATAAGCAGAGAAATTCAACTTCACTTCTACTCGCCTTCCTGTCTTTACCTACATAATCTTTGTCCCCTATGTATCTGGTTGAGAAGTCGCATTTTGTTGTTCTCAAGCCATTTACAGACATCATTAGAATCTTCATACAAACTGATGATGGATATCTAGCCACTGCTCGTGTCACTCGTAGTGACTGTATCATCACATTCCACTCATTGCATCTCTCCCCAAACTACAATTATCGTGCCTAACGCCTGCTGAGTAGAATAGAATATGAATCTTCTTAGCTCATTGATACTGCGTATATTTCACGAAGTCTGCGGCTGAATAAGAAGGAGTCTGGCGATAAAATGTGCACATCATATACTGCAAATATCCTAGTTCTTACTTCGTTGACAGTCACTAATTGTACACGTTATATGGTGAACTCGGATCTTCGAATAAACATTATTGGGAGTGGCGATTGAATGTTCTCCTCAGAAAAGGAGTAATTATAGATCAAAGAGGGGGAAGTTATACTTTGATTCGACTTGTTTCCACTCGTCACACACATACACCTAATTCTGAGGTAACTCAAGTGGATCCAATTAAACGATATAATATACTTTACAAAATACCTTGCAATGACTACGAGTGGGGTCAAATACACAGGTCAAACCAGTAGATGAGGATTTGTGAGATTATGAAAGCGTAAGAATTTAGCTAAAGCTAGAACGATTGATACCACGAAGATAAGCAATCTAGAAAAAAGCTCAGCATTCAACACACAACAACACAATAATGTGGGACAGAGTGATAATTCTAAAAAGTAATATAGGTAGGTGGAGAACGTGGGAAATTGATTACTGAATCCTGTTTCATCGAGTCTACACCCAACACATGCAACAGAAGTGACTCAACGCAAATACCAGAGATATGGAAGATATTATTAACACCAGCCAAATCGGAGGATAATCAATAATGTTAAAATGTATTCAATTCACATTATAACACTCTAACAAGTTTTTATTTTACTATGAAAACATCTTATTTCCCATCTTATTGTACTGTATTGATAACACTAATATTATTTCTGGATGTACTTAATCCTACATTGATTTTATTCAAAAACCTGATCAGTTTTACCTTTGTATATAAATGAAGTAAGAAAGTTGTGTGAGTGGCTTGATATGATTAACAGCAATTATTTGTGCTCGAAACGTGGTCATCAGTGAATATTACTACATAACACTGTGAGATTTTATCAAAATGAAATTTATCCATAATCAAGTCTCCATCACCTGACGTCGTTGAGTTACTGTGCATACCTAATGTGTTCCAGCTATCCACTTTTATAAATATCTACAACCCAGGTGAATGACTTCTTGTCTCACACTGTCTCCAAATTCACCATTACTTTATCTTCCTTTGAATCTGACGCAAACAACGAGATGAGGAATTATGAAGGAACTTGAAATGTTTCATCTAGAGGTACCAGGCAACATGTATTTATTTCCTGTTATCAGTTTGATTCTGTGTATTTCAAAACGAATTATTTAGTCAGGTAGACATCCTCTCTGCAACAACTCACACTCACATAAAACATTTTGTATGCATTATTTACTCGAGAATTCACATTTATTGTTGGAAGAAATGGAGAAGGATTGAAGACCGAGATAAAGCTTTCACAAAGGGAATAATCATACTCATGAACAAAAGGTTACATGCGTGAAAGGATTATTTTGAATATGGATGGAGCGAAGGAATGAAATATCAGGATATTGTGTTGAAAGAAACACAAAAATATTTTTATCAAGGGAAATTAGAAGTATAATGTGTGATGATATTTAGCATGTACTTATCAAGTTACTGACTCTTCGTAAGATAATAAGGCATCAGTGATATCAACGAGAAGATAAGTTACAAAACGAAAGACTTAGAAGTCCAGATATAAGGAGATTCATTCGATTAGCTCCACTCCTGTCAGGGATTTGCTCGGAACATCTGCAACACGTTAACGATATTCTGTATAGTTTGGTAATCACCACACATCACATACAAATGTTCCATTGGACGAGACAAATCAGATAGTGGTGGTGATGATGATGGTGTATTCACTTGTGATGTGCGCAGTACACTCGCTGTCCTCGAACCTGTGAGTACTTTCAAGTCTCTGACTTGACTGTTCCATGGATTTGTGGAATATTCTCTCACATTTTGTAGTGCAGTCTCCGTTTGGTTGGGTACATTGTTTGACGGTACACTATCACTCCCACACAGGTCACACTGTATTCCAACATCAAAGTACCTAGGATTCACATTTCTCTCGAATGCCTCCGCACGACCATTATTAGTGTGGTAAGAACTTCGTTGGTCTAGATAGTGGCTTGGCTGCATTATGTACTCCTTCTTTCCCCGGAATAGACCATTCATGCAGGTACTCATCGGAAATATATGCCTGTGAAGCTCAATGCTGTCAGACAAATAGAAAACAAAACAAAACGAAACACAAGGGTTTATATAACAGACAGACATTGAGTTGAGAAAGTGATACGAGTGCATGTTGGTGATTGTCAAGCATCTATTAAAATCGTGGTCGTGATGGCAGGTAAGACTGTGAATCGCTTAGTATTTTTCCATTGGAAAATATCCGGTCTGATTCGTGAGTCTATTTTGGTAATTTTTTCCGACTTCTCAATACTCTCTGGGTCGAATGGAAGATATCAAAAAATTGCTCAGCAGCTGGTTGTTTGAGAATTCACCAGTACAAGGGAATGACTACTTCACACCTAGTTCATCAACCACAAACTAGTCAAATTTATGGCATGCAGAATAATTACTTGTTGAAGTGATTTTTCAATACATTTTAATCTAATCGCTTGACTGAATATGTCAATACTCTATGTAGTGCTATGAACGGAATCAGTTATTTGACTATGGATTTATTTTATCTAGGAGACATTGCTACATTATGAAGGTTTAAAACCAGTGAAATTTGAGCACACTCTACTCCTTCACAGAATTCAGGTTTCTTCATGTTAATAAGTTCCACTAGCCAATCTGGCGACTGAACAGTCAACTGGAAATCTTAATTCTCTTACACATTTATTGCGTTTAGGAAATTGTGGTCCACAGGAGGACAGTACTTCTTAACATGGTCAAAAAACAGTAGGTGGATGCTAGTGGGTAGAGCGGAAACGAATCAGATTGAATAAGGGAAAGGAACAATGAGAACAAAAACTGGCTATTAAAACATTTACGTCACGTGAAATCTCAAGCACCATGAACAAAGAACGACAAAATGATGATATGATCCACGTAGACTGACAATTTTGAAATCGCCGAAAAGGAAGTGTCCTAGAAAATGCAACGAGTGTTAAAATATCCAACAGCAAACAGAAGAGTGACACTCCTTTGAACATTACTGTGTCAACTCATAACAGCAATTAGAGTTTACTAAATAACTGTAATCAAAAAACTGATGGAAATCCATTCACAAGCAGAAGTCGACTAGATGAAATTTAGGTTCTGAGTATTCGGAAGTGATATAGAAAAGTGTTATTCCTTAAACAAGAGTAATCAATAGTTGTTTCTCAAGGTGGGATGGATTCATGTGGGCATTGAATTGGAAAATCACAACTTTTATCAGATTTCACACAACGAAGAAAATGACCAATCCGATGACATTGACAACTCTACTTACAGAACATTAAACATTTACAACAGTGGAATATGATAGCTCATATCACCCATCTAACTATAAATATACCCTTCAATTTACTACGCTAACTCCTCACTTACTCAAAAGTACTCAGCAGCATTCTTTGACACCATGAATAAATTCTACTGAAATAAACACATTAATGATAACCAACATTGTTGGTATGCGTCGGTGGCATAGCGGTTAGGACGCTCGCCGACCATGCACATGTTCCAGGGTTCGATCCCCAGCCGAAGCACTCCTTTACCTCGCTAAGCCAGAAATAATGCTGGTGAAGAGGAAAGGTTGGGCATGAGGCTAGCAACCCCATCCTGTAATATAAACAGTGCTACAGAAACTTAAAGCCACAAGCTTGAAGCCCTATGTTCCACTGGGGAACGTGAAGGAAAAAAAAACAGTGTTGGTACTTCAAATGCGACATAATTTAAGCAAGAATAATCATTCTACTGAGTTCAAGTAACACTATATATTCTACATAACAGAATACACAATATAACTGATGTAAGTCAATTATTATTCAAACAAAATTGCAACAGTGCCCACACACACAGTGATCAAGAGATTTATGGATGAAAATAATGTATTCGATGACTAAAATGATCATGAATTTCTCACCTTTTCTCAATCAAAAATACTGCCGCCTCCACAGATTTCTGGTCGCCAACAATAACAATTCGTCTAATTCTACTATTCTCATCATAAGGAGAAATAGTTATTGTTGCCTGTGATATCTTGAAAAGAAAAGCAGTAAGAAATATGGAGATGATGGTGTTGGCGGTGGCGCTGGCAAACTTTATGAGTAAGATTATCATGAAGTTGTTATTTTATTTCCAGTCTGAATTCCACAGTGAGTAATTGGCATTTAAAACAAGTGCTGCTAGATTAGCAGTATTCAAATGGGATAGATTGCATTGAACAAATTCCAACAATTTCTATCGTATTTTATCCAATCAGCTACATTCTATGAAATAACCATATGACACTATAGATAAATAAGACATAAACTACATTTCTAAGACATCTACAACAAGCAGGAGAAGGAAGGGGATGTCCGAAAAGCGAAATTCAGGAAACTACGCGATTTCAAAGACTTCCCTCTCTTTGGCATATACACGCACAAACATTTGAGAAGACGACAATCCAGTAAATGAGAAAATATTGAAATTATCATTCCCATATGTATCACTTAAACATCAGTATCTATCATCCCACGTAGGATATTGACGCGATGTCAGAAGGTTTACGGAGAAGAGAAGAGAAAGGATATGTGAAGATTTGTTTGCCACGCACGATGGTCGACTGCTAGCTATGTGAAATACAACATGAGAGTGTGTCCCAATGATGACACAGAATCAGTCATGCCATCCAGTCACCCAATCACGATTGTTAACAATTTGTTCAGTCAGCAATATCTTCGTCGGTTTAAAGACACGAATAAAAGACTCCTGGTGTATATTGGTATTACTGCAGTCTACTATTCGGTAAGATTTCTTCGATAATTAAAGTAGTTGAAGAAACCACCAAAACAAGGATACAGATAAACAAACAATCACGGATAGACACACGCACACACTTTCACCATAATTGAAGACATCGTGAATCAACTATTCCAGCCGATTATTTAACGAATAAATTGTACTACTTAGAAACTAGTGTCCACTTAATGACAATGCAAAGCAAGTATAATTACAAGAATACAACACCAATTACCTGACGAATTACATCAATCCGACTACCTCCCCTCCCAATCACACAGCCAATAAGGCGATTCGCAATGAATAACTCTTGACGACATGGATTGAAATGATTTGCAGTGGAAATTGGTGGTGTCAAAACTGCTGGATTTTGTGATGGCTGCTGACGTGAATTGAATTGTAAAGAAGTTTGTCGATGACTGATAAATCCTGGACGATGGGATTCAGACTTGCTTGGTAGGTGACCAGGATACATGATTATTTCTTGTTCTATCAATCATAACAGTTTAAATACAACAATAAAGATTTAAGTGAATAAGCTTAAAGTGTACAAAAAGTCAATTTTTCAAATGATCATGACTCTTCGCCAGTAACTGTGACTATGCAGACAATGAAGAGAAATAATTGTAGACGTTGGTTATGCTGTCGTCAAATGTCATGTATGCAGTTCTCGCTGAGGATGGAATACATCAAAAGAACGAAGGCGAGACACAAACTCCGAGAATAGTATATTATACAAAGGCTAAGACTGGTAATCAAGTGTGTATATTTTATATGACATCACAATTTACGACTAACATATTTCTTGTTACACAAAGCAACACAGTGCCTACCTACTAGAAACCGACATTCACAACACTTCTACTTCAACTTCAAGTCCACTTGTTTCATTTCACACTCACCTAAGAAACTAGACAGCATGGAAATCAAAATAAGCGAATTCAGCCAAATCCAATTGAAGTGATCAATCGCAGAGAGGATGGAGAGTTAACATTTAGTATATGTGGGTAGCAGACATTACATTAAACTCGTTCTATATAGCAGTGTAGATTTTGAATGAATGAAGGGTGGTTGGAGGTGTTCAGTAGAAGTACGTTGATCAGTTTATCGTCTCCGACTGCATCGGTGGATAACGCGATTGTGAATCTCACAGGAACATCACTTCCTCCAAAGTTGAAGATATTCGCCCTTCTGACGAGTACCTGACTCTTTGATATTGAGCAGCATGGCCATATGACAATGTCACATGTCAATTGATCCACAGTGGAAAACTGAGTGAAGTCTTTGAACTGAAGACAGGTGTAGGATAAGGCTGTCTACTGTCACTGACGATATTCATAATTGTAGTGAACTAGATTGTGCAGGAGACTGTGCGTTGCGTGCGATAAGAAGACACCAGAATATGTGGATTTCGCGCATGGATGATTTACGTCTAATATCAGGCAAACTGGAAGACTTACAGGTGACAACAACAACAAACGGGCAAAAGAGGCAGGCAGTAAAGAAAACACTTCAAGTGAATGCAGAAAAGACGGAGGCGATGAAGATAACCGCGCACCAAAACAACACGAACAACAACCAGCAATAAACGCTATCAACAGAATAAATTTGAAAGAGGCTACTTCCTTCACTTATCTAGGAAGAATCGTTTGAATTGCAGAAGGTAGCTATGAGGATGTCAAATCAGAATCGGAAAGACTAGCTAGACTTTGATCACTCCAAAATCAGATACGACGAATTGGACGTTTGAGGGCGACAGGAAGAAAACCGTGTGAGGAGCTGACAGCCCATAGAAAATCATGAAGACAGCTAAAGAGGACCACAGAGATCAGTATAAGATAGATATATATCGTTGAAGACTTATGTTTCACTAGGAATCTACGTCAATAATTAAGGTAATAGTAATAATAATGTAATCTGACAATACATTGCACAAATATCATGGCTATTGATATAAATTAAAATCAATCAATTTAGCCAACATCATTTTAAGATATCTAAAAACAATCCCTTCACCGAACACTTCACCAATAAAATAACAAGTGTCAACTAGGGTGTCGGAGATAACAAGAATGCTTACAAAATCTCAATTTAATCAAATTGATCAGTATTTATAGGTCGAAAGATAGACAGACAGACAGATGGCCGAGACACTAATCTATACAATCATGTATAAAATACACATCATTACATGAAAACATCCAATCGCATAGATTTCACATTATGATTCTGCTAATTCACATATACACTTCCTTATACATTTTATGGATATATGCGTACATATTTCAAAGTCAAGAGAAATAGAAATAGAAACGCCATTATGGACAAGATTTTATTTTTATAAATCACACAGTGTTACACAGTAATATTAAGTGATGACGTTTCAAGCACAAATTATTACTGCTCATAATCCATATCAACTTACTCACACAACTTTTTTCCTTCATTTACATACATGTGTGGAATTGATTAGATATTGGAATAAAATATCCCTTATCGTAGCAGACATATTTATGGACATTTAGGAAAATAGTGCTCTTAATACATTTAAGCCTACTCCAAAAATATGGTGGAGATATGTGGATGACGCTTTCACAGTGTTAAAAACAGAACATATCTATGGCTTCTTGACACATATAAACTCACTAGTAGAGGGAATAAAATTCACATTTGAATCAGAAAATGAACAAGTAGAATTAGCTATGATGTTAGTTTGTAAAATAAACAGAAGATAAACTGCACACTAGTGTTTATAAAAAAACCAACACATTCTAATAGATATTTAGACTTTAATTCATCTCATCCGTTGTCTGTAAAGGCTGGATTAATTAAGTGTCTAACAAACCGAGCGATAGTACTAAGTAGCACAAGAAAAGACCTAAATGATGAAATGAAACAGATAGAAGAAGAAGTGTTGGTGCTAAATAACTTTCCTATAAAATTCATTAGGAGGATCATAAAGGTCAAAAGCGAAATAACAATAATGGTGAAACTAATAATGATAACATAAATAAGGGAGAATAATAATATAATTTAATAATAATAATAATCACTTTCTTCCACAACAATAACAATTTACAGCATGGAATTTTCAGCGTTTCATTTTACATATTGCATTGGTTTAGCTCTTTTTATAATTATATAAATGTATGAAATGTTAAAAATATTGATAATTAATAGGAAAGAATAAACCCCCCCCCCCAAAAAAATCACACCATTTCTAGGTCACAGTGAATAATAAATAAATAATATAACAAATAACACATGCAATAATATGCATCATTACATTTTATAGTTTAGTTAATGATTTAAAAGTTGTAAAAGTTCTTTTCTGATATTCGTCTCTTCACACAATACTCGTGCCAAATATGGTACGGTCGAATTTTTATATTTTGTAGTACGAGCATAAATGTTTATGAAATTTCTTCTGGTCTTACCTGAAGAGATACAAGGAAACAAATGTGAATAAAGAGGATGTTCACTATCAGACAAAATAACTTTAGCTAAGTGTTTACAAGAATTCATGTGCCTATTGACAACAGTGTCGGTTAGTTGAGTCAAAGGGATAGCACTGACCCTACTTACAGCCCTCAATGTCCTTCGTAGTATTATATGGTCTTTCTTGAGTAGTCCAGGGAAGAATAATGGAGAACAATAAAGAATGATGGGCAAAACACATGAATTAATAAATTGTATGAGAAGAGATTGGGTTATACCTGAGTGCCTCAACTTCTTTATGTAATAAGTCAGACAGAAAATCTTTTTAGAAACTATAAGAATATGAGACGACCAGCAAAGGTTTGAAGAGAAACTAATGCCAAGATAAGAAACACTTGACTTACTCTCTATCATGTTACCATCAATATTACAAAAATCATGAGATTGGATCAATCCATGCATGTCTTTTTCACTTCTCAAGCTGAAATGCAAGGCATCTACCATATAAGGAGGGGACATCTGTGACCCCACGTAGGATTCTCAATCAAGCAGGAATCAGAGTGGCATTTAAACCTACAAACTCACGCATGGACGAGCTCTGTAGGCTGAAGGACCCGGTGGACCAAATTAAACGAAATAATATAATTTACGAAACACCTTGCAATCATTGTGAGTTAAGTCAACTACATAGGTCAAACTAGTAGATCAGGAGTAGTAAGATTATCAGAACATAAGAATTTAGCTAAAATTAGAATGATTGATCCCACGAAGATAAGAAATTTAGAAAAACACTCAGCAATTGCACTTCACACATTAAGACATACCCACACAATAGCGTGGGAGAGGGTTAAAATTCTAAAAGTAATAAGGTTAGGTGGAGAGAAAGGTTGGTTACTGAATCCTTGTTCATCGAGTCTACACCCGACACATGCAATAGGAATGACTCAACGCCAATACCAGAGATATGGAAGATATTATTATCACCAGTCAAATCAGAGGGTGATAATAAAATAATCTTAAAATTCTATTTCAATTCAAACACATCACAACATTCTAACAAGTTACTTAATATGACTAAAAAACACTCGTCTTATTTCCAATCTGATTGTAATTGATCAATAACACTCATATCAGTAATTCTGAATGCACATTATGCTATACTGATTTTTATTCCAATATCTAATGGATTCCACACATGTATATAAATGACAGAAAAAAGTTATGTGAGTAACTTGATATGGATTATAAGCAGTAATAATTTGTGCTGGAAACGTCATCAGTTAAAATTACTGTATAACAAACACTGTGTGATTTATCAACATAAAATCTGGTCCATAAGGGAGTTTTACTCTATAACAGTGCCCAAGTTTTATCCTTATATCTATAGAAATAGAAACGGTTGCATAAATTCAAGTTGGAATAAACACTTAATTTCAAGTTAATCAACCGAACTTACTTTGCACTACAGGAGACAGTTACGCGTGTTTCAAATATCAACGCAAATTGTAATAATGCAGTCAGCAATTGTAATTCAGCTTTTTTAATTGATCAGACTAATTCTGACTAACTAAAATCAATCTGATTTGTTGAACCACCTTTTGGCCTGTTGACCTCTTGGCCTGTAAATTTCTCCACCAATGAAACGCTACAAAATATAAAATATAAGTGAAAGAATTTATCCTATTCACCACATGAATACCGCATTACATGCTACATTCTACATACATTATGCAATCGCCTCAATTATCGATCAATTTGAACGTGATTCAACCGTAAATTTACTCCTTTTCAAAGTGATCACCACTCAAAATGAAAAAATATATAACTTGATGGATGACGTAACACTCTCCTATCTGTTTGATAAAATATTATAAGAAGATTGTCTAATGTCGCTGAGTGAGACAGTTAGTCAGTCAGTCAATCAATAAGGCTAGTCACATAAAAATATGTGATTATTGATGAACTAGCATTTGGACAGAATTATTTGAATGGATTTCAATGGTCTAGTGACATATTGTACGCTACCAGTAGCCCCCATCATGTTAGTGTTGACAAAGACACACAAACACAGACAAACGGAATCACTGGGACACACACTCATGCATAATGAATGATTCATATTTTCTTTTGAGGTTTTACCTCACTTCCATATGATGCACATAGAATTGCAATGCAGTCAATAATTGGAGAATGGTTATTCACAGTCTGCTCTCACAAAATTCGTAATAGAAATGCATTTTCCTTGTTTAGTGCTTGTGCTGAACCACCAGGTATTATTCACAAAGCAGTCATCCTCGTCCTCTCATGGAATAAAGCATACCATTAGTCCATTTTAAGACAGAATATGTAATTTCATAATTTTAAAATTCTGGATAGTGAATAAAAAGAAAGATGCAGCGAAGAAAATTTTCTTTTCGACGAAGTCATCATCTAGGCTGTACATTGGTGTATTTATATCAAATGGATGGGAAAGTTCCAGAACAATTTCTGGTTAGGGGTTGAATTAATAAAAATTACAATTAGGAATTAGAATGCCATAATAAACAGGGGGATGGGTAAAACTCAAACAAAGTAGCATAATAACTAAGAAAACTGACATTGTGCAATTGGGGTTAGAAATGTAGAAATAACAAAATATACAGGATGTTTGGATAAGAAACTAGTGTGATGAATAATTGTTTATGCAATCAGGGATTAAATATGTAGAAATAATAAAATGACAAAATAAACAGGAAGTGTGGATATGAAAATATGGTAGGGTAGACAGGGATTAAGAAAACTTAAAATAACATGAATAAACAGGAAGTTTAGATAAGAAAGGCGATGGGATGGTCATTATTAAAAAATTTACCTGTTTACGATGGCCATGGCAGGGACAGGGGTTGGATGTATTTCTTTTGGATACAAAGGGTGGGTTTGAGTTTTTGGATAGCTAACGCCTCAGCTATGCCCAAATGTCTTGACTTCACTCCCTTTGAGAGGTTTGATTGAATCTTGTATATTACTTTGAAGGACTTTTCCAAAGGCGCTAAGGTTAGAGTGATCAACCTCGTGAAGATAAGAAATTTAGGAAAAAGCTCGGTAGTTCCACTGCATGCATTAACACACAACCACACAATACGGTGGAACAGATTCAAAATTGTAAAAAGTAATAAAGGCAGGTCAAGAGACAGGTTGAATACTGAATCTTTGTTCATAGAATAATCTTTAACCAACACATGCAGTAGGAATGACTCATCACTCAAACCAGAAATATCAAAAATATTAATACCAGCAAAATCAAGCGATGAGAAATAGTGGAACCATATAAACGAAGTTGGAGAGGTTGTGTGATTAACTTGATATGATTATTAGCACTAATAATTTGTGCTCGAAACGTTATGAGTAAATAAAACTGTATAACACTGTGTAATTTTATCAAAATAAATTTTATTCATAATGGAATCGTCCTTTACCACAGTGCTCAAGTATTATCCTAATATGCCAACCGCATATTTGTTTTTCAAATAAACAGTCGCATAAGACAATCAAAAGTGACCAAAGTCACACCTCACTTCTGAATCCATTTGACAATTAAAAGGTGCATTTAGAAAGGAATACACTGAAGGTACAAAGAGAATGGTCACTGTCCGCAACAAGAAGCATATAACAAAGAACTTGAGACAAAATAGCTCAAAGGCATTAAACAGTGCGATTGCACCCCATCTATCGAATAATGGTCATATTGCAGATAATCCGAATACATTCAAAATACTCAACAGACAAAAGAAGCCTCGCTTGCTTCATGTTATTGAAACAGTTGTCACAAACTGCTAAAACCGTATCTGTGTCTGCAGGAATAGTCATTAGCAAACCTTGTACTATTAACAATAGCAACTTTATTTTGCACAAAAACGTTTACACGATGAATATTATTTCCTCTTCATCTAAGCTCTTCAAGTAAAATAACTATCTGTGGTACATCATGTGACGCACTGCCGTTTGATCAAAAGTTTTGATCCCTTATAAAAATTTTTCCTTCACCTCCGAGAAATGAACATCAGTGGTTTGAAAGCCAAATGAGAATGTGTGTGATTGTTTTTTGCGACATAATTAAATGGTTAAAATAATTAGAATTAGAGAGAATATGACGTGCCGTGTGTTGAGTAGCAGTTTAGGTAGCCCATTGATTCAAGCAGACTGCCGTATTCTTACTTAAAAAAACAAAGTTATACCATATTTAATGCACTATGCATTCTCCTACATGCTTTGTCACGTTTCTAAAACTTTATTATTTCAAGTGTTGGTTTGTAGGGGTTTGATTCGTTACAGAAAATCACCATTGGCTGACATTAGTTAGAGAACCATTGGAAAACCAACTGGGATTACTGGACAGCTGTTTCGTCCTAATTTGGGATCCTTCAGTAGTACGCATCCACCGCTAGGGTTCGAACTCAAGGCCTTCTGGTTACAAGGCGAACTCGCAGACCATAAACTACTGGGACCCGTTCCAATGGCCAGTCCATGAATTCCAGCTTCAGCCAATTCACAACATAGCACGACCACTAGCCAATGTCTTCGGTGAGTATTTGTCATCACACTCGACCTGCTGCACCCTACTGGTCACAATGTCCCACTAGAACCCCAAGTAACTAACTACCTGAATAGGGCCAGTCGCTAGTGAGCTGTATATCATTCATCTTGCTCTTTCTTTTCCTATTTTGTATTTATCTGTAGTAAAATAACCTATCGAGATACCCTTTCCAGTTAAACTTTGTTTACACCAAAAAATTTAATTCAACCTTTTTTCTGCGATATTCATCTAATCATCCTGTAAATAGTCAATTCCTTTGTGTCTTAATGACTTGATAACTTACATCGTTCCGCACTGATGTTACTTATAGCTCCTGTCAACTACTCCTTGCCATTTAGCAAAAGTTTGTTCCCACGTTTTTGCGATAGATTAAAGACACCTGAGAATAATTCTCAGAATGATAAAAAAAATGAACACATTCTATCCCTTTGCATTTGTCCTTCTTGTTGTGTTTAAGTTAACTACTTATAATTTGAAAACACCGCGCAACTATCACACAAGTATCTATTTTTGTGGGTTGGTCAAAGTTGCTTCAAATAAGCCTAATTTTATATAGTACACGTGAATAGTCTACACTTCATTTATCACAGTCAAAAAGTTGTACAAAAGTAGTAAAAATATCGATTAAATAAAGTCATTCTTTTAATACGTGTCCATTAGGAGAATTAGAGGATTTTCGTGAGAAAACATAATGCCTCAAAATACCGTCATTTCGCTATCAACAAAGTATTTTCTGTCTACAATTATTTATGTGACAAAATAAGCCACAAGACATAAATTTATTTTCAAAATAAATTGGCTATTAGGATGTTGAGTTTAAACAAAACTTCAGTTTGCAGACTGATGTCGGTTTGTGATGAAGTGTAACTTGGAATTAATTTTAGCTTCTTGCTAAAGTGTATTCAACTTGTACCCTATTGCTTGACTTTTCTTTCCTTCACGTTCCCCAGTGGAACATAGGGCTTCAAGCTAGAGGCTTGAAGTTTCTGTAGCAGTGTTTATTTTTACAGGATGGGGTTGCTAGCCTCATGCCCAACCTTTCCTCTTCACCAGCATTATTTCTGACTTAGCGAGGTAAAGGAGTGCGTCGGTGGCCGGGGATTGAACCCTGGACCATGTGCATGGTTGGCGAGCGTCCTAACCGCTATGCCACCGACGTATTGTTTGACTAGAAACTGTTTTTCTACAGAATTAAATAGTAATCAGCCCTTTAGAAAAATTTATCACATTAGACACAAACAGGTTCTTGGTTGTCAGAAATTCTCAATAAATTGTTAACTTTATACAGAAAGTTGATTCGTAACAGTTCACTTTGCAACAGACCACTATCATTTCATGTCTAATCTGCTTGTCTTCCATTTTTTTTCAAATGCATTAGGGTAATGATACACTAACTGAATAATCCTACATTTCACTAACTAATAGATGTGCGTATTCTTATCTTCATCCAAGCATAAATATAACTTTCGATACATTAGAAAAGAAACAGGTTGTCAATAATTTCTAAGTATGATTTACCTAGAGAAACAGGTTCATTTGAGTGTGAAATACTGTTTTATGTCTGAGTGTTATTCACTAAAGTCTACTGTTCATCTGATTCTCGCAAGAAGCGTGCCTATTAAGATGCTTGACTCACTGTAAAGATACTCAAGGTAGTTATGTAAAGATAGACAGGGATGATGGGGTCTCAACAATGAACACTGTTAAAAATTTAACGATTAAGAGATCTGTGTTAATTTTTCACAACATCTAGAATGATCGCACACTTTCTCTTAATGAAGCATATATATATATATGGTTTCCAAAGTAATGTACTGCATATAGATTTGTACCACAACTGAGACTTAGTGTTTATGTAGAAAACATTTTGTCATACTGTGTGAAGACTGTTGCTTTTCTACAGCGATGTCGCCCCGAATACAAACTGTACTCTTCTTAAGTATTGGTTTGTAGGAATTTGATTGATTGGTTACAGGATTTCAGCATGAAGTGGAGGAGAACCACTGGAAAACCTGAGTGTACAGGACAGCCAGATGTTTCGTCCTAGTTTGAGACTCTTAATCACTACGCACCCACCTTCTGGTTACAAGGCGAGATCGTAGACCATTAACCCACTGGAACCC
The DNA here is from genome assembly GCA_944472155.2 of Trichobilharzia szidati. Taxonomy (NCBI): domain Eukaryota; kingdom Metazoa; phylum Platyhelminthes; class Trematoda; order Strigeidida; family Schistosomatidae; genus Trichobilharzia; species Trichobilharzia szidati. Next base: position 107,807,111 of record OX235271.1, on the reverse strand, counting down.
CATCCAGTGGCCAGTCCATGAATTCCAGCTTCTGCCAATTCACGGCACAGCGCAACAGCTAGCCAATGTCTTCGGTAAGTATTTGTCCTCACACCAAACCTGCTGCATCCTACTGATCACGTCGTCCCAACAGAACCCCAAGTGAATACCTTCCTGAATAGAGTCAATCGCTAGTGAGCATCTCATTGATTTTCAAGTGCTGTTAAAGAATCCCAAACTAGGACGAAACAGCTGTCCAGTACTGCCAAGTTTTCCAATAGTTCTCTAACTGATGTCAGTGCATGATGAAATCCTGTACTCTTTTTAGTTCAAACCAGTCACCTGAACAGAATGATTAACATTCACAAATTTGTTGACTGAATTAGAAGTATGTGAAGAGGTCTGCGCTGATATTCATGACGGTAGCTGAAGATATCAGATTTGCAAACACTGAAAGAGTTTCAGTCCACCAAAATCACAGATTTAATTAAGTAATGAGTCTTAACAATGTCGGACGTCGTGCCTAATTACCTAATTCATTGACTACAGGCTAAGAGCATATAAGTGACCATTGAAATAATTTGGTAATTATAACGCATAAGTTGAGTTTGTATGTGATTGTAGCCTAATTGATTTGATATTCTTGGAAGCTTTTTCTTTCCGCCATTTCGTAATAAACTGCTTAAGTATATACTGCAGAGAAAAATCATTCAACATGCATGTGATACAGTCAAAATTCAGTCATTGCTTACAGCACAGAAGTGCTGGAAAATATTATGAAAAAGCAGTGCATACCCTATCTTAACGCCAAACGTTAAGACACTAATGAACTGTTTATCCTAATTTTCCTAGACCGTTTTTACCATTTATAGAAAATTAAGCCAATCCAGATAGACTGATACGCCTTCCAGTCTACCTTCTTACACCCGCTTCTATAATTGTAAGACTGTCACATTAATCACAAAGATAAACAAACGTGACTAAAATTCACATCTTATGCACACTTATAAAACCTTTCTCTTCATTTTTACTTTTTTTTTCTAATGTCAATATTAACATTAGTTTCACAGACTTCATACATTTATACAGACAGGAAACTATATATAACAGTGTGAAAAGTGTTCAGGGTTATTATTATTATTATTAATATTATGTGTACTCTTTTTATACAGCTAAATAAACGGCATATATTTCTTTCAAAGATTTGTTTACAGAACGACTCGCATGTTGAATCAAAGCCACTTATTCTTAATTTCCTACAAACCTAGATATTTGTTTAACTTCAAACGCAACCTTAAGTGTGTGTTGTGTGAATTGTCTTAAATATCATTTTGTTACTAGAACTTGCTAGTTCCGCAATAAAAAAAACAAAATTTATCATTGCTGAGTTACAGAAGTAAAGAAATTAAATTTCTTTTCTGTTATCTTAGAAAGGTCTTAATAGCTGAATGTAGACAATTATAATATTCAAAATTATTATACACGATGCTTCCTATCATAAACTACGGAATTCGGCTTAATAGTAACATCAGCTCCATTCTGGAAGTAATGTCCGAACACAATACAGAGTTCTCAGCGAAATTCTTTCAGAGATATTTCCTCCCACTGTAGACTTTTCAAGGTAATATTCATCCGCGGTGCATCGCATGACACAATGCCATTCTTTTTTTGGTTGGATATTAGTTAGTAACTTGTGTAATGTGTCTAGTCCTTTGTTTGGTGCAGACTGAATTCTATCAGTCAAGTTTGCGATTTGGCCACTATTCTTCGTGACTCACCATCATGGTGCACTTTTATTTTTTGAGATTAGATGGTTGAAGACAACCAGCAGGAAGCCTAGGATCTATATTTCTTTCTAGTTGGCACTAACCAGTTAGCAAGGCATATCCGCAATCTTGAAGGAAGTCATATCCCTTCTGAGATTAAAACCCGTGTCACCACCTAGTGCTGTGGTTAGAGACACTAATACTGAGTTATTTGGGCTCACGATTGACCTACTGTAGGACTGTACTGGATAATTTGGCTGAATACTAGCTAGTAACTAGTAGAATCTGTGTAGTCCTTTGTTTGGTGCAGATTGAATGCCATCAGTCATGTTTACAATGTCAGAAGGGACATGAATCTCTTCAAGAGTGCAGATAAATCTTGCTGACGTGTGCCACCTAGCACGAAACTTTGGTTCAAGACTTACTATCGATTGTCTCCAACTATCTAATAACAGTGCCATTCTGTCTGAAACAAAACTCAATCTCCCATGACACTTTTTCCTCATTTTCTTCTTGAACAATGTTACTTACGAATTCGAGGTTAGGATATGCGTATGTAAAATATTGAAAGAAACTGCATTAATATCTGCTGAGACCGAATCTTTCACTGATTTATGAACAAAATTCTACTTGTTACTGGAAAAACACCAGGTTTCTTTTATTTTCTTAAAGGAAGACTAATAAATTGTATAAAATAAGCCTATTTTTAACACCATTTGAAGTCACCCTATCAGTGACGTTTGTGACTGATTTATACCAGCTTGTGTCAGATAACTAGTCAACAGGTGCGAATAGTCCCATTCGGTAAGCTATCTTCAGAATATTCATGTTAGGATCCTGTCAAGTATAATTTTATATCATACAAAAATATATGACAGAACTAAAACTGATTCACAAATAATTTTAAAATCTACTCAAAAAAAAATACTGAGAAGACAAATTTTCAAATTATCATATGCAAAATACCTCAGTCTAGTTTTTTTTTCCGACCTTACTTGGACATCTCATATCCTAATGAATTCTAAGAAAGTGTTCTACCTAACCTACTACATTAAGAAACTTAGATAATCTGGAATCACCCAACCTCTACTTTCACAATTTGTCAACTCTTGTATCTTACCTATTCTACTTTACTGCTCCCCGTTAGTCTTTCCTGGTCTACTGAAAAAGGACTATACCATCCTAGGAAGGATGTTGAAGGTAGCTAGTAGGACTAGTGGTGTAAAACTCAGTCAGCTCTTTACTGCTTTAGTTGATAGGCATCTGAATACATGCGAAAAATGCTCAAAAACCATACTCTCAGACCCCCAACACCCCTTCTATTCCCAACTCTCTCCTCGTATCTCATCAAGTAAAACCAGAAATCAGTATAAAATAATCTATGCTCGTACAACCAAGTACAGGAACTCAACGATAACATACTTGGCCCGTGTTCTAAGCGACAGAGACAATGTTAAGCGTGAAACCTATGACTTGCTTTGTTATTAACAACATAATTTTAGGCTCTTTTATTTCTCTCTTATTTTGTATTCTATAGTGAACTCCTTCTCAAACCTACTTAGCTACCTAAAATATTAACATTGGCTTCCTTTTTTGTACTTTACTATATTCCTTCTATTGTGCATCCACTGGTTCCGACTCTATTAGCACTATGAGTATTACAAAATTGTCCTGTCATTAACCATCATGTAATTATTAGTTTTGTGGTTGTTTTTTTCTTATTTTCTATACTTTTCGGCAATATTAAACTGACAATCATTGGTTGTGAACGCCATAGTCACCACCTTAAGAAAAAATTTTGTATTATTCAGGATTACTCACACTACTACTACAAACACCGCATTAGACCTGACAATAAAAAACAAAACAACAACCCTGAGATGTTATTTTATGATTGTTTAGAGTTGTTTCAATCAAATTAACTGACCATCTTGGCGATAAACATTCTTAAATATCACTTCATAACTTCTTGTATGACTATAGCTTTACTGTCACCATGCATAATCATATCATAGCTTCCACTATCCAATACTGAGTTATTATTATATGATGTCTGTTTTCCTTTCTACTTCTTGGTACTTTTTCGCACATATAATTATTTTGTGTTTATCCTGTTTTTTTTGCTGTTGGTGTCTTTAGATTTTTTTCGTTTGTTTAATACTCCTTTTAAATGTTTGTAAAATTAGATGCAAATATTGTAGATATGTGCTGAAAATTCCACAATGTACCACTAGTACTGTTTCTGGAATAAAGCAAATTATTATTGTTAAAAAAAATGAAAAAATTACCAAAATTATCTGATTCGTATTTATCATAAATCTTATGAAATAACTGTAATAGCTTGACTAGTAAATCTAGTCCAAAATAATTAACCAGATAGTTGTTTGAGAACTATGCCTCCTTATTACAGAGGAGTTCATATGAATTCCTCTAGTTTTCTTACCCGAAATGGATAAAGAATGGCTAATTTATATATAATAAGCTGAGAAATGCTGCTCAAAATAAATACTTTGAAAGACAACCCTAAAAATTATAGGATCAGCAGTCAAATCAAAAGAGGAAGCTGAAGGAGCCAGCATTCACAGTTTTCACTTTGTTAAGGAAAGACGCGTTCAAATATTCAGTCACTAATCTCAAAAGGGAGAGAAAGATGGTGTAAACATTAAGAAACCTAACTTATGTATCCAAAAGAAGTTGGTTCAGACACTGTCCTTAACTTGGCCATCAAGGTTTTAACGATCCTCGATTTATTGTGAAAATTTCCATCATTTTACTTGATATTCTTTTTGCTATTAAATTTGTATGCTCATTATAACTTAAGCGTCTTTTCTGAATTGTAATTTCATTGATCTTAACAAATAGATTAGATTTAAAAGCACCAATATTGGTAATGACGATTATTCTAGAATATTCTTTATATATATATATATATATATATATATATATAAGTAGAGGCAGAAGAGGAAATTATCGGAAAGGATATACTTCGCTCAATTTTTTTTATAAAAGTGAAATGACTAACGAAGCATGTGATAATATACACGATGAATAAAATGAAGCCTATTCATCTCTACATCTCCGAATGGGCAAAAGCATTCTGAACTTTTTCGAATTATTAGAGTACTCCGATAAATAAATATGTTCCAAATAGTTCACATAGAATTCTTGCTAAAAATAACTCAGAATCACCAATTAAACAAACGTCAGATATTTTATTTACTTCGGATATGTATGAAAAGTGTGAAGCTATGAGAATGATAAAAGTTATGTCATTGGTGAGGAGTTATAGTCTAATAAAAACCTGAGGTGACACAAGGTGTATACATATATGTGTATATTCATGAAAAACTGACAGTAGAATTTTTGTTTGCATCTATCCACTTTAAAATACTGTGCAGTAATTATATACACAACTAATTGTGTTGGTTTTTGTCACTTTTAACAGAGGTTACTTCCTCCACTTATCTAAGAAACATCGTTTCAACTACAGGCAAAGACACGAATGAAGATGTCAAAGTCAGAATCGGAAAGTCAAGACACTCCTTCATCAACCTGAAACCAGTTTGGAAATCTTGCGAACTCAAAATAAAGAACAAGATTCGGATTTTCAACACCAATATCAAGTCGATCCTTATATACATGTCAAAAACTTGCACTGAGTATCATGAGGAGGATTTCCAACAGGTTACAGACTTTTATAAACAGCTGCCTTCGCTGGTTCCATACTGAAGATCAAATGGCTGGTGAGCCAGAAAGAATTAGTAACAAAAACTCAGGCTGGCGACAAACCAACCATGAGCCTATTGCTCAACAAATATATACGAGAAAACGGTGATGGGCCGGGCATGCGTTGAGGAAACCATCAAATGACATCGTCCACCAGCACATCACTCGACTGGAATCCCAATGAGAAGCGACGAGTGGGTCGTCAGTGTGAGGGTAACATGGAGGAGATCATACGAGGAGAAGGTAAGGGATTATGGTCAGTTGTGGACCCAGCTGAAGGGGACAGCAGAAAATGGAAGAAAGTGCAGATGTGTTGCTGAAGCCCTGTGTTCCACACGGAACCCTAGGGAATAATAATAATATCAATTTTGATTTTCTAGCTGATTAATTGGACAGAAATATTCGTCTTCTGTTGGCACATGACCCAAGTGAACCAGTGGATAAAGCTTTGGCGTTTGAAACATTCGGTACTGAGATCGAGTCTGAGTGAGAACACTATCACTCACTGGGAAGTGTACACAAATCCAGATGACGAGTTCCATATAAGATAAAATGTGCATTCTGCATTCCGCTGCTTATCCCCATCCACCGAATATCAGTGACTGTTAATTTATTCTAATTAAACAGTAAGCTGAATACGTCATATATAGATACACTCACTCAAATTCTTGTAGAATTTAACTAAAAGGTACACCATTTCACTTGTGAGATTAAGCATAGATAAAGGATTCTTTGATAATTAATAATTTCGAAACAATCGTCTCATCAATAATAATTTAATTTCAGAAAATGACTGGTTATCTACCAGGAAAACTTGTTTTTATTTTTTTTTATAATATCACTTATAACGCTGGAATCTAATACATTTCTAATTAAATTTCCTTTCTAAAGAACGAAAGCAATCAATAGATTGTCTAAAGCAGTATTTTCCACTGAATGTTCAAATAGGACTTGTGAATTTATGTCTGTAGTCTAAAAAATTCTGTTAAGTCCTAACGTTCTTCACCCTTTTCAGTCTAACACGTTTATAAGCTTTCCTATACACTTAATCTATATAAATACATTGCCACTTATCATTAAACAATAGCACATTGGTTGCATTGGACGACTGATTGCTACAGTGTTCGCCTGTTTCAAGTTACGTACATGTGTAGTTTTAATTTGCCTATGGTCATCAAGAAGACAACTAACAGCTAAGTTCTTGAGGACTTCACGAACTCACGTTACGTAGCTCCACTAGAGTTATCTTTCAAAACTGTTTACAAGGTAATACCAGTCGATACAAGTGGTGGTAGTATTCGGCACTTGTGCATGGCGGAAGGACTGGCTATTTGTCAATATAACCCCAAACCCTGTATATGCAGAAAGCGTTTCTTCACTTTCTTATTTTATCATGGTCTTATACCCCTTCCTACTAGTTCCGCTTTATTATTATTAATTAATTCAATATTACCACTCTTAAATATTCCTTTCGGACATTTCACTAAGTGTTTTTCCCACCTTCTTCATATTAGTCTAGTGGACATTCAATCGCCCTGCTTCTCATAGAATAACAGCTTCCCCCTTACCAAATTTCTAACCCTTACTTCCACTCGGTAGTTGACTTTTACGTAATTTTTATCTGTGAAACCAGCTCCCGAGTAACTGTATCAATTGTGTCACCCCCTATTACATAATAAGACTGCTAAACGTCTTTGATACATATAAATCCAGTTGTACAGAATTGCAAGGTGTCATCATCGACAGATAAATCTTTCACAAGAGATAATTATACTTTGTCCTAAGACGAAGTTTTAAATTGTTATTCTATATGCGTAATAATAGGGAATTGTGACGTGAGAGCTAAAACTTACATTTCTGCTTGAAGCAATATCATTTCTACAAAAAGAAACCTTTTTCATAGCTTTGGTATACTACTTTTTTGTTTGTGAGTAGTTTAAATACTCCATCAAATATTACCCTGGGCTATTTTGTATGCTTTCAGGTTAGGAAATATATGTTTATATATACAATAGTGTGTGTGACTGTTTTTTCTGTTAAGTGCACCATAGCAAGCGAATTCCACCACAGTAACCAAAAGTTTTTGTAAATAATCATGCTCTTTACTTCCCGTAGTATCATTAATTTGGAGGTCCGAAACGGCGTTTTTGTCTTAAACCTGTTGTCTATATACCTGTAGATTTACATACAGAAAAGGAATTGTTATCACTTACTTTGAAATCATCTTATTTAGTATATTTTGCGTCAATGAGCTAACAGTATTTTTAAATGAGACCACAAATGCCTTTGAAGAACTTATAATACTCTCCACTTCAAAGGAATATAAAAAAGCTGGTCTTTCGCCAACATTTATCCAAAAAGTAGTACCATTCTATTATGTTTTATTCGACTCATTAATAACTCAACAAGTTATTAGGAAAAGCCATGAAATGAAAAAACTCTTAATATTAAAGTAATGTAAATATTTGAAAACTCAGTTTCCCATAATTTATAATTTAAAATCTACTGTTCTGTTACCAAGTGTATACGGGTCAACTAGGTTGGAATAATGGATAAGGTCTGCAGTCCACCTCACCTAGATGGTAGAAATATGAGACTTTCACTGACGACCTACACAGCCCTTCTTTTCGTTGCTTATCTACCGGATAGAACGTAGGGCTACAAGCCTTAAACGTCTAGTGGCGGTTGATTTTCTACCATGGTGATGGACTGTTAGCCTCACATCCAACCTTCTTTTTTGTTCTTACTATAGGTTAGAAGGTTTCACAGTGCATCTTCCAGGTATCAAAGCCGAAACTCACACGTGGCTGGAACAGCCTTAAAATTGAGATACTGACGCAACATCGTCACTGCTGACTTCAGTGGCTGACACTGAAGCATGTATTCTTTTATTCGATAACGACTCGAAATGCGTTCCTGACAAAGATGTTAAGCATCCAACAGAAAACTTTGGGTAACAGATCAACCGCTAATCAGTTTACAAACGGTGGACAAACAGAATCAAGTGGTTTTCAAGTGAAATTCAATCTGAACAACTAATGAATTACAAATCATTGAAGATCTCTGCTGGCGTAAATATGGACTAATTATCACATTGTCTACGAAAGCTCACTAGTCCCTTTAAAAATCTTTGGTCACATGCCAGATTTATTCCCACCTTGGCAGATTCAGTGTTGTGAGTGTTTCTTAAGGTATGTATGGATTAGGTTTCAGGAAACAAATTGAGAATATTTAAAAAAAGTAGGTTCTCACCTTTTGTCTGCTGATGAGCTTTAATGCTTCGGTAGAAAAGAAGTAGAAATGGACCTGTCGCGCTTTTAGAAATTGATGGAGCAGCAACTAAAAATGATGGAGTTTCTTGCTGATCTACGGAAATAATCCCTTGATGCTTCGTTTTCAGCTAATGACAATATTGGTAGCAGCATTTCTAAATTTATGTATGACCCAGATACAAGCATCACATTTGACACTTGGTTTCTCAGGCACGGAGACCTACTTAGAATGGATCGCGCAAGCATAGACGACCTATGTAAAGTGAGAACCTCACTACGGATGTTACGTGCAGCTGAAGTGGATAAATACTGCAACCTGATTCTCCCGTGAAACCCAGCGACAGAACGTTTGATTAGACTGTTCAAACACTTCGTCAGCGGTTTGGTGACCACAGGTCGTTGTTTAACATTCGTTATCACTACATGAAACTTTTACTGAACGAGAACGACGACATTCACACTCAGCCTGATATTGTAAATCAGCAATGTGAGAGATTCAAGTTGAAGTCGCTACCATAAGACCAGTGCAAAATTCTTATCTTCCTTTGTGATCTGCTTTGATCCAAGTTCGCCGCCATAAGAACTCGATTGTTGAACAGGCTTTAACAAGACCCGCAAATGGCACTGAAATACACTGTAAAAGAATATCAGGACGTTCGAAGAGATACCACCTTGATCCAATCTGGCGTCTACAATGTAGCTGAAGTAAATGTGGTGCATCCAGCGATGTTGACTTCAAACTAACTGCACTGTCCGAATCAGACTCCACCTTCACCATACTAGCATTGTGGGGCTTGGCAATGCGTAAAATCATGCTCATACAAACACGGTAAGTGTCAACGATGCCACCTCATTGGACACAAAGATGGATATTGTAAGCACATGCGCCAGGGGAAGTCCGGAAACTGATCGTGTCGACGTCTGTTGCCAACAGTTATGAGCATCACAGCTGCCTACCACATCAGCTCGCCTACTCCAGGTAAATATATTGAGGTAGAAATCAATTCACACCATTCATGTCTTCAAATAGACACGGCATCCAATATAACGATAATATCGAAGAGTTTATGACGAAAATTAGGATGCCCCACTGTGGAGAAGATAGATCAGATAGCAATCAGTGCATGTGGTGGAAAACTTTCTTTAACCGGGCAGTTAAAGTGCAATGTCATACCGGTTTTTCACCCAGAAAGGCCTGTCCCGTACGCCTCACAAAATCTAGTAGAATCTAATATTAGTAGTAGAAACTGAGCTGGAAACATTAGAAAAAGCCGGCGTCACAATTCCAGAACCCCAACCATCTACTGAAAAGGCACCAGAGCCTCAAAAACCAAGAATTAAAAAGCCATCTCCACAAGCAGCACTGTGGTGAGAGCTGTCTGCTAGCCAAAATCGGTAGATAGTAATTTACGTCAATGTTTACGTCCCAAATCCTAGTCATGAGGAAAACAAGAACAAAGACTTTGCGTGGGCGTATACGACTTGCAGATATATGGTCTGACCTTCAAAGGAACAGTCACAAAGCAATGACAGATTAGCTTTCAGGGAGAAAAAAACCAATCAAAAGACGCTGTTTATCTGTTAATAATTACGAATAATAATGTAGATACAAATATATAAATATCTCTTGATTCCTCAATAAACGATCTGTTGCCTGGCCCTTGTCTTCTGTCGTTACGGCACTACTACGGAAAATACCCAGAGCAAAGACACCTGCAGCACCCACGGTCCCCCTTACTGCATCCAAGCTCACAGCTAAAATGGCAGCAGAATTTGTTGACATCTGCCAATGAGCAGCTGCTGATTATAGGAGAGCATATAAGGTAAGCTACAGGAAAAGATAATGCTCTTCAACAGGCTATGAGTTTCGTCCAAAATTCCAGGCCAGCATCTGTCTCAAAACATGACCTCAAAGAACTATTTCGCCGGCGTCATGGTCTCAGTATCATTAATGACTGCCTAAGATTCGAGTAGCGAGTGGTGACAACTTGCAACAAACTGTGTTGAAATAGTTTCATAATGGGCACACAGGAGTTGAGCACATCAAATCTATCACCAAAAGTTATGCTTACTGGCCAGATATGGATGCTGATATAACAGAATTCGTTAACTGGTAACAGTCACGTCAAGCCACTACCAGAATTTCACCATGAGAAAAACCGAATCCACGACTGACAGTGCAATCATGGTCCCGACTACATTTCGACTTAGCAGGGCTGCTGAACGGAGTTTATTATTCGGTTCTAGTAAATGCTTGTTCACAGTGGCCAGAAGTAGTGCCAGTTACTCCACCTTGCAGTAATCGTAGAACAGAAGCACTCACTAAAATTGTCGCGTGCCATGGCATTCCAGAGACCATTGCATCCTTCAACAGCAATAAGTTCATACTGCAAATGTTTCTAGATTTCTATCGAAGAAACGGTATGCAACACGTGTGGACGCAACCTTATCAACACCGGTCCAATAGTTGAGCAGAAAGGTTTGTAGATCCTTGCAAGAGAGTCATAGTTAAAGCAAGGGGGAAAACTACACCAAAAACACTAAAACAGTTCATTTTTGTATACCGCACAATGCCAAGAAAAGTACAGTTTAAATTCAAATGTGACGAATGAGTCCCACCCATCACCATATTATTGTTACCATCACCTCCAAATCATCGGAATATTGCAATGGCTTATTTCCAGCAGGGTGATCTTGTCTAAGGTTGAGATTATAGCCCTAGAAGTGCAAAATGAACTGAAGATCCGCATAAAGTTACTCGTGGAACAGTAATTTATGAAGTGGAAGTGAGAAATGAAACGTGGGTTAGACACAAAAACCATTTGCGATGGCGACACAGGAAGCGATCAAAACCTGGATTACTACCAGATCTCTTACCTGATATATTTAAACTGCTCCCAGTGGATACAAAGGTAGAAAATGGGAGTCGCGGAACAAGAATGAATCAGCCTAAAAAGAGATCCGGTCACAAGAGACCTCAGACAGTACCTTTCCAAGCTGACCCAAAGAAAAAAAGTTACTAATTTTGTTGCACACGTCCGGTTTTTTCTTTTACAGGCGGGGGTTGATATATAGACCTAGTTTCCTACATGTGCTTTTACGTCTGTTTGTATTTCTCTCACCCCACTCACTGATTTATCACCCTAATTTCCTTTCACTCCACTTATGACCTGTGTAATCCTATTGGTTGTTCACTGTTTTAGTTTATCAATGTAATTAGTTTCTTTCAGGGTCATTTAAAGCATGTATATAGGCTGAAAATAATTTTCGCTATTGTTACGGGACGTAAATGCTCTTCACGACAACAGTCAGTCTTCTCTTCTTGTCTTCTTGCGTCACGCTTTAGGTGGTATCGTGCTGTGTTGTTGTTAGTACTGGTTAGAATAATAGGCTCGCAAATCGACTAGGTAGTAAATTCGTTAGCGCAAATGCATTAACGATTATATCAGTTATCACTGTTTTATTATCCGGAATGCAGCGAATCCTTCATTGATGAACTCGCAGGTATCTTTTCTCTGCATTTAGTAGACATCCAGGTAAATTCCCAACAACTTAGTTAGATAAATAGCTTCGCGTACGACCGATGGTTTTGGTTACGCAAACACACCTTTATTTTGTCAAAAAGCATTTAATTTGATTTATGTTGAATTATACACATTATCCCATCCATAAACGCTTCGGATAGACCCACTGAATCTTCTGCTAAGAAAAATCGTATGTACTGATTGTGCCAGCCTCATATTTAGTCAATTCGATTTGAACCTTTTCAGTGTTACCTCTTCCAGTTTGGCTTTACGGAATATAATAGTCTTGCCCGTACGTGCCTATTCAAAAAATGCTTCTTAAAATGCTGCCAGATATTTAGTCTGAAGTAGCAAGAGAGGCGCTGAACATTGCTACAGCATTATTTCGTCAGATCAATCTGCATCCTTTACTCAAACCGGAATATTGCCCGTCTTTACATGCACAATCAGTTTTTCTATCAGCAAGTACATCTGTAAATGGAAATAGAATATCAAGAGTATCCATCAGTATTTCAGTTTCATCCTCTATAATATCAGCGGGGCAAGTGCTCTGAACCCTAAGGCGTAAGCACTTCGCCAGACCTCTCTTATACTGCAGTGAACAGAAGCTGTGAAAATTTAAATATTGCCCTTTCCAAGTAGGCTTTATTGAACCATCTTCCCCCCGACTCAGAAGTATTCCTAAGACTGCAACTTGGTTGCGAGTTTCCTCCTCTCATGCGAGACTTATATGATTTTGTACAGAGTTGGGACCATGCAACGGACGACTCGCATCTCCCTGATCATCACACATAAAAATAATGACATCTAAATACCGCCTATAGGAACTCACTTCAGCAGTTAAATCAACAGACATGTTTTCAGTCTTATACATTTATTCCCCTTAATGAATTTGAACAAAGCAAGAACTACAGTTTTAGCAGAATAAAGTAGTACCGCCTTTCATTTCGTTGCCTTCTCGTCAGCTGTTTACAGGGCAAAGATATTATTTAATATATCTACAAAAGCCCTTTTAACATACTTGCACAGAGTTCATTTTAAACAAAAATCTATCGATCAGTATACGCATACACTAATAATATATACATATATACACATGCAATATTAAACACTATTCTGAACAATAATAATCATACACAATGAAAACTTTTCAGCATTTCGCATTCGGATGAAAGAGAGATGAAAAACATCCAGTTACCAGGGCAAAGAAAGACTGATAACCGCTTCTTTCTGGACTCATAAATCAGGTTTCAGGCGCTTTATGGAAATGGAGGAGAACTGAGCTCTTTTGCTTATTGATAATTTCGAACAACTTTTCGACGTCCAACTCATGACCCGTGTCAAGGAGATGCCTGGCGATGGCACTGTTTAAAGCATTTGTTCCCTTTAGACGTAAGCTTTTTGGTACATGTTCAGAAAATCGTAGATATGCCCTTCTTTCTGTCCTTCCAATGTAATTAATTAGCTTTGATAACGACTCTCATTTTCTCATCCAAGACCAAAAACGTTACCCAGGCTATTCATTTTTGTTTCATTGTTATTCCATATGATTCTGAGTATAACATCAGGCTTCATTGGCTGATCTCTCCAGAGTTCCCTTTAGCTGGCTGTATAACTGCCCATAAGCCTTCACTTTGTTCTCACATGATCTCATTTATTCCACCCTTGGACGCATAATTCATCGTTTCCCATTAGCGTCCCACTCTAGGTCCCAACTCGTGGTATCACTCAACAGCCTCTTCAGACTATGTCCAATCCACCTTTATCTCCTTTGGCATATTTGTTGGACAACAAGTTCATGTTCGACTCCTTCTCAGAGTTGCTTGTTGCTTATCATTTCCGGCCATCTGATCTTCACTTTGGAGAATCAGCCGTTAATCAAATATTGAAGTCTGTTGGAAATGCTTTCTGTGACAGGTGAGCCAAGCCTCTGAACAGTGTAGAAGCGATGGACTGAAATTAGTGTTGAATATCCGTATCTTGTTGCTTATGTTAAATGCAGTCTGTCTTACTTTTCCTATTCTGGCGTTGACGTCTTCGTCCGTGCTGCCGTCAGTAGTTGAGACGATGCTGCCTAGGTCAGGTAAGTGAAAGAGCTGACATACTTTAGACTTTCGCTGTTGACAGTGATTGATGCTCGTTGCTGTTACTGGTTTCGTGTCTTCATCACCGGTGTCTCCTCTGTGTTAACCTGATGTCCTGTCTTCACCGATTCCTCTGCTGATATTTTGGTCTTCGCCTGTATATCTTTGTCCTTGAATTATTTCACTGTTGTTCCAATCTTTTCTTTAATGCTAAGACTGCCCGTTAACTTTAACACCTGATGCTTCGAAGATACACGTGTACGCATATTGCTCTCGGTAGTCTTAACTGTACAGGATTTTGAAAAAGAAGGGTGAATTCAGTGATTATTTTAACAAAAAAAATAGATGAGTCATTATTCCTTCAACCGAAGAAATATAGGAGGAGACCTTTGCAAGTCGTTTACTTGGTATTCAACTGCTCTCCATAGGGGCACTGTACAACGGCCATTCGAGGGCAATATCAACAAAAGAACTAGAACTTTTATGAAATAAGAGGTGTATAGCGATTGCTTGAAGTTACGAAGGTCATCCTTATTGACTTGGAAGTTACCAGCAATGTTATGGTCAGTTTCAATTGCCGACTACCAAATTTTCAAGAAAGAAGCAGTTATTTCGCTGTGATGACGAAAACGAGATTTGGAGTGGCCCTTAAAATCCCTGACCTTAAAATTACTGCATGTCTAGTGTGAACTTGGATGTCAAACTTGGATCAGCTGAACACGAAATCAAACGCTGCGTATAACCCATCTGCGTGGAAGTATTAGATATTAGAAGCAAATGCTAATTCCGTATTAAAATATATTCGATGACGTACCAGAGATTGATGGATCAGCAGGTTGGCATAGTAACCTGATGGCCCTGGGCGCGATCATCCGTAGGGCAGTCGGGTGGCGGGAGTAACACTGAAGAATTCCGAGCTGGTACTGAAAATGAGAGGGATCTAGGTCCTTTTAATATGTTTCTTAAGATAGTTACTATCGGCAGTTTATAACGGTACATATTGTTTAGTAGTACATACTCATTAATCCATAGTAAGCATGCAAAATGTAAGCTAAATTTATTGCCAAATGTCGCCTTCATTTACCATTTTTAGTTACAATCTCTTATCACACAACCGTTTAGGACAATATTTTAATTTTTAATTTTTTTTCTAATCTTTAATTTGATAAGCTGATGTGATATGACAATCTACATTGATAATATATTGTGCATCAAACCTCCAGTTGTTAGAGCTTTCTTCTCATCCATCTTAAAGTTGTGCTTTTTCAACATATCAACTTTTGATAAGAAATTACAATACACTCAAAAGAGTTTGTATTATCTGATGTCAGTAGCAGAAATTTCAAATAACCTTTGTGAAAAATTCAGCTTGCATTATCGTGACAGTATCTTATGAATATAAATTACTACCTACAGTATCTTATGTAAAATAAAATCCTCTTTAAATTTATTTAAAACTGTCATGTTTTAATTTACAGATATGAAGGTCACTAGGCGATATCTTACTCATGATATGTGATTGCTGTCTTGAAAAATCAAATGAGGTCAAATAAAAGATGATTTATATAAATTGTCCTTATATAAATAATTGATAGCATAAAACATAAATTTATATTACTGTAACAAAAAGAAATAAAATATATATGTGAAAAACTAAAATGGGAATCGTGGATACATACAGCGGAAAAAGGCTAATATCATTCAACATAGATGCTTTTCCACGAAGGTATATCAGTAAGAGAACTATCAAAAGCTAAACAGTGCTTGACACCAGTCTACAACGGAACATATTTTGAAATCAATCCAGTCACCGAAAGCCTAGATTACTAATATCATTCATTAAAAAAAATAAGTCCAGCTGAAAAGTTTTCTATTGGAAGCAGGTTTATGCCAACAGCACACTTTCTACGAAAATGTCTGTGAAATAAGGCGGACAACGGTCAGAACACGGAAAACCATCTACGTGATTGTAATTCACAGTTAAGTTAATGACATAAAAATAACAGTCAATTCATTTTTAATTTCTTTAAGTAATATTAAGGCTTTATTCTGAGAAATGCGTCCACATATAGGACAGAATTCTCTGCACGTATAGTTCAGCGAAGACTTTCCTTTTGGCAAATTTATTCACTCAGCTGTACAATCGCAATTAATTATGCTTATTTTTGTATATGTGTACACATTAGGTTTGTCTGATAAGAATAAAAAATAAGTTAGGGCAATTGGTATCAATCAATACATTTCAAAAAAGGGATGAATAATCAAATTGTAACTAGGGAAGGTGAAGACTGATAAGATGGTAGTGGTAATGCGTTGTCGAAAAACATAGTTACTAATGTTAGTCAAGATACAAAAGAAGTTGAATAAGCGTAATAAAGTTACGCAATAAGATGAATTGTCTAGTGAGTGAGTTGTGACTGGGATGCGCATAGAAACAAAGGAAAATATGGAATTATGTAGGAGTTCTAAAAATCAGTCAGAAAAAAGAAGCACATAAGTCAGTAGAAGCCAACATGATTGTTACCATAATGGTAGAGGCGGTTGGAATATTTTCTTTTGTATGCATAAATCTGGCTGTATTAGGAGTGCGACAATGGAAAATCTCGCCAAAACCAGTCATTACATCTCAAAAAACACCTCCTTAAAAAGTGATCTACAAAGTGAAGAACAACCTACAGAGGCTATACGCATTCGTCTCCTTTGTACTGCTGAAGCCGTAGCCATTCAGTTGGAGAAACCAGAGTTATGCATACAGAGGAAAATCATTCAACCACTTCTATTATCATGGTAACTACCGTGTTGACTTCCACTGACTTGATGTTTGTGTGCTTGTTTTTCTAACTCCATATAACATTCGTACCCAGTGTTGGCGAGATTTTCCTTTGTCGCACTCCTTATACA
The DNA here is from genome assembly GCA_944472155.2 of Trichobilharzia szidati. Classification (NCBI taxonomy): domain Eukaryota; kingdom Metazoa; phylum Platyhelminthes; class Trematoda; order Strigeidida; family Schistosomatidae; genus Trichobilharzia; species Trichobilharzia szidati. The sequence continues at coordinate 107,789,859 of OX235271.1, read as the reverse complement.
GCCAGATTAATGTTACAAATGTTATAAGGAGTTAGAAAAACAAGCACACAAACATCAAGTCAGTGGAAATCAACACGGTAGTTATCATGATAGTAGAAGTGGTTGAATGATTTTCCTCTGTATGCATAACTCTGGTTTCTCCAACTGAATGGCTACGGCTTCAGCAGTACAAAGGAGACGAATGCGTATAGCCTCTGTAGGTTGTTCTTCACTTTGTAGATCACTTTTAAGGAGGTGTTTTTTGAGATGTAATGACTGGTTTTGGCGAGATTTTCCATTGTCGCACTCCTAATACAGCCAGATTTATGCATACAAAAGAAAATCATCCAACCACTTCTACTATCATGGTAACAACCGTGTAAACTTCTAGTGACTTGATGTTTGTGTGCTTGTCGTTTTAAAACTAATTTTTAGAACTCTTACATAATTCCGTATTTTCCTGAGTTTCTATGTTTATCCTAATCACAAGTCACTCATCAAACTATTCATCTTATTACGTAACTGTATTACTTTTGTTCAACATTGATTTTGTTTCATTTCTTAGAACCATGGGTAGGATGTTCTGAAAGTGACTTTATGCGGACCAGTGTTCATTTGGTAAAAATAGAGCGACAGGCAGTTTTTACTTAGTGGTTTGCAGTTATTCTCTTATAGTCTTCCAGTATTCACGAAAATTGTGAACAGTATATAATGAGCTTCAATATAGTCATTTATATTATCGTTAGACGAAGTTTTGGGTAAGCAGAGAAACTCAGTCAATGAGTTTGTAAAGGTGCATTGATTGAGATGAAATATGATGACAAAAATATTGCGTAAATAAAACAGAACAGTCCCTTCGGATATTCCAGATCACATTAACAAAAATATACATGTCAGTAGTCACCTGATGTTACAAAGGATATTTTTGCTACATGCGTAACACAGGCAAAGCCATTGCTCTTCCTTGTCCAGTATTCTTAGCTGACATGGAAGTGAGTTGGAAAAGAGTTAAGGGTAATGAAACCAAAAAGTGAAATCAGTCCATTAAAACCGTTAAGTATTGATCTAAGTCACTCAAGAGGATGTAGACTGCATGGTCAGGATCTTCGAGACGCTAAATTCTAATAACTGCAGACTACTGGTTAAGTGGGTACACTGCCGGTCGTTTCAGTCCCAAACAAGTGGAAGAGTCATCCGGTGTTTATATCTTTTAGATTTGTTCAGGTCATTACACTTCAATAGATATTACAATGACCAGGGCTGATTTCTACATTTTTACAAGCCCTTAATCGTATCATAGAAATGTATTGCTATATTTTCAAGAATTAACTGCGTTGTATGAAATTTAGCTTTAAGTTACTGTCAAACACTTCAAGACTTTTTTACATAATCGTAGGGCAAAATTCTTTACTTTCTTTTGAGATATGTATAAAGAATCCTGTATGTTCCCTTATAGCGACAGAATATAGGTTAAGCTAATCAACTGTGATTAAATAATCATTTGGAATTAAATGATTTTATTGTTTAAATCCCAGAAATTCAAAAACCCCTGAACTGGCATACATTAGACGTTCAATAAATGATGTCTGTCATAAATGTGGAATAACCAGCTGTTTATTCTTATAAAAACCCATATTCACATATATGTATATAATAGAGGGAGAGAGGTGCCACTCCGATTTACATAACTGCATGCATATGTATTTTGATTACACCGTATTTTTTGGTACAGGTATGGAATTTTCAGCATGTGATATCGGTAGCCCAATTTTGCAGGCTGACCATATATATCAGGTGTGCGTCGGCAGGGGATCGAACCCCGGACCATATGCATGGTCGACGAGAGTCCTAACCACTGTACCACCGACGCACAACACAGTGATACACCCATTGACAGGGTATTGGTTTTCAGGAGAACCAAACACACCCATCCCCGCCTCTTGCGAGACGAGACCGGCATGCAGGATCATCCTGTAGCGCAACCACTCGAGAGCCCACTCCCTCAGTGGACCAGTAGTCTTAAAGCGAATCATAAATAAGCCTCTGACAAAGGCATACAACCAACTTCCGATTGTTTACAGGTTTAATTAGTTTCAACGTTTCAATATTTAAGTGATACTTTCGTTGTTTGTGATATTTGTAAGAAACGTACACATAACTACCACATAGAATGATCTTTCAATGAATTCAGCCAACGGTTAAGCAAACATAAATCATAAACAACATTCAGGTATTAAGTCTCTGACTTTATTTATAACTAAATAAACTTATTCAAAACAAATATATAACCAGAAAATACAATCAGCTATAAACTATTTAATTTGCAAAGTCTAACATTTTATCAACATTAAATTGTCTTCATTCATCTACTCAAAGAAGTACAAAGAAATATGAAGCAGTTGATGGCAAACCTTCTTCAAAGAAAAACAAAAAACTTTACTGATTCAGTTAAGCATACAAAAAAGAAAAAGAAAATAATAAACAAAAACTTATACAATTACATAACTGAAAAGTTTATTCAACTTTATAAATTTATAATTGTGGAAGATTTTTATCTTTCTTTTCCACCAACAATTGAACATCAAAATGTTATTTAAAAGTGCAAACATACACAAAAGTATACACTAGTTTTCACTAGAAATAATAAGCAATATTAACAATAATAAAGGTACAAATAAAAACACAACAATTACAGCACTGAATATACTTAGAACAGTAATAACCAGTAAATCTCGTCTTCTTTGTTTTGTGTTTCAGCTGTTAAATAGGCCCATAAAAAAAAGAAATCAATTTAATTTTAAAAAGATTTCACAAAGAATTTAAGTAGTACATAACAAAGTAGTATATGCTTAGTGAAGTGAAGACAAGAGCAAAATATTCGATAAAGTGAATAAACAAAACAATAACTGTAATTTCATTTTGCTTATGATTTTTATGTATTTATGAGAGGAATTGTCTCAGTGAGACACCACCCCCATCATGGTTAGAAATACAACTTCATGTACTGAAGTAGGTATACATATATATACACATAATGATGTAGAATACAACGACGGGCAACCATGGACACTGAAGCATATCCTCATTGATTTTCACTACGTAAGTTTCTTTTAAAAAAAGAATAAATATCCACTCAGAACAATATAAAATTGTAACGCTGTAAGAAAGAAGAATATGAGAACAATTATTGCTCTACTTTGTTTAAAATTATAGTTTTGTTATGTCTGATATCCGCACATTGGAATATAAGTGAGCAAATTAAAGTTAAGCAAACAAAGAAAAGATATTTGAAACAACAATTTATTGAAGATGCTGAATGAATGAATTTCACTCAAAAATCAAAAAAGACAACAGCCTGCTCATAATGAAGCAGTATAAGATGGTAAAGAGTAGTGATGATGATGATGATACTACTACTGTAATAATAATAATAGTAATAAAGTATCAAATAGCAATGTCATCTGTAATTAATGTTTCTGAGATTCTACAAATTTAGCCAATGAAGGAATATTACGTATTTCATCAGGTCCCAAGCTTTCGATTAGTTGACTGCGATAATGTCCCATTTCACGTTGCATAATTTCTACACACGGACCCATAAGACGTTCAAAACTTGATACATCCAATACTGATAAAATAAAAAGTCAAAAATTAATCAACACTTATTACACAGTATTAAACAGATTATCCTTAGTATATATTATTTGTTAAATATATCAACAACAAAAAAACTTTATTTAAAATTGACAAACTTCTAATGACAAGAAATTTTTCAAGAAAAAGTAAATTTCAATCACTTTAAAATATCATTTTTTGCACTGGCTGTACACTAATTTATTGATACACGATTTCAACTTCTCGCAACATTTCAGGTTACGAGACCATAGGCTCGTTGACCACTCAACCACTTGGGCTGGAACCCAGTGATCTGTGAGTTCTACATTAGTTAATTCATATTTATCGCATTACTGTCAAACAATGTCTTCGACTATCAACCAGTTGATCTCCCGTGGAGTTGTAAATGTGTACCATGGAAGATTTCTAAGCTAGAATGAAACATCTGCCTCGTACTCTTTGGCTTTCAATGTTCTCTAACTGATGCTGATTCGTGATCAAATCTACAATGAAATTATTCCAAATACTTGTTGAAACTAACAATACAAACAAAATATATTTGTCACAAGTTAACACTAGCGATGCCGTTTCATGCAGTTATTTAAATGACCTTAATGAGGTTGACATGTTGATTACACTGTTTTTATGACTGGTGACTTTAATTCCTGTGACTGCTTCTTCCTTATATCACTTGGTCATGACAATATTGTTAACTTTGCTACTCGTCTTGGTAAAACACTGAATCTAGTATTCATTAATGATGTTAGTATATATGACATTTCTCAATGCTTCCTTTTCCAGTAATGTTCTACCTTTTGCATGGAAAAGCATTAAAATTATCCCCATACCAAAACCATCTTCTGGTAGTGATATTAAATTTAGGCATATTGCAATTACTTCTCCTTTCTTAAAATTGATGGAAAAATTACTTTCACGGAGTCTTGAGCCTTCATTGAAGCCTTTTAATGATCCTAAACAATTTGCATATAAACATGGTAGATGTACCTTGGGTGCTTCGGTTGTCTTATATCATAATGTTGTTTCTTGTTTAGACAAAGGTGCCAAATATGTTCGTGGTGCTTTCCTAGACTACACATCTGCTTTTGACTCTGTACCTAGGGGCCTTTTATTAAATAAGCTTTCGTTGACGCAAACAGGATCCTGGGCTAAGAGTTGGTTGCATTCTTATTTTTCTGCTAGAATGCAGTATACTGTATATAATGGCAAATCTTCTGTCTCGCTTACAAAAGCCGGTGTTCCTCAAGGTCCCGTCGTTTCTCCTTTTCTTTTTTCTCTCTTCCTACACGATCTGCCTCATTTAAACGAAACTTACTTTGTCAAATATGTGGATGATCTGACTGTATCAATGCCTATCACTTGCAAGTTTGACTGCTCCAAACTTAATAGCTTTCTGTCGGACATCAGAAAGTGGTCTAGGTCAAACGGTCTTATGTTAAATCCTTCCAAATGTCAGGCAGTTAACTTTACTTTCAAGCATCGACGTGACATACATGAACTAGTTAGTTCCCATGATGCCTGTAGCATAGATGGCACTGAAATTGAAACCAAGTCAAGCATTAAATACCTTGGATTAGTTCTTTCCTCTGACCTTTCATGGTCATCCCACATCTTATCAATCTCTAAGAAAATGTTTCGTCTTACCTTCTACATTAAAAAGTTAAGACAATCAGGTATTAACCAACCTTTATTTCTGCAGTTTTTAAACTCCTGTATTTTACCTATTGTACTCTATTGCTCTCCATTAATCTTTCCTGGGCTTCTCAAAAAAGACTACATCATATTACGAAGGGTATTAAATGCTATGAGTAGGGCTTGTGGTACGACACTGCGTGAGCTCGCCAATATTATAGTCGAGAGACATAAAATCCTGTACAAAATTGACAAAGGCCGTACTGTCAGACCTCCTGCACACCCTTTATTCACAACTATCCCCTTGCGTCTCATCCGGTAGAACGAGAAGTCAATATAAGAAGTTATATGCTCGCACCACTAAGTACAAAAATTCTACAATACCCTATTTAGCCCGTATTTTCTGTGATGAAGATACTGTTAGACGTGAAACATATAAGCTACTATGTAATTAGGAAAGTGAATAGACCCTTTCATCGTTCATCTTTCTGCAATTTTATGGTGTCACCCTTTCTATCATTTAATTATAACTTAGCTATTTTATTTTAGTTGTTATTACTTTTATTACTACAATTTTATACTTTATGCATATTTTTCTCCTTATCGTATACTGTAATTGCTACACAGCCGCTATAACAACGTTTCGTTATTATTATTATTATTATTATGTAGTGTTTATTTTTTTGTCGTTTTGAGTAAATTGGATGCAATATTGTACTGAATGCTGAAAATTCCTTGCTGTATCATTATTACTGTTTTTGGAATCAAGCAAAAATTATTATTATTATTATTAGTTGTAAAGAAACTACGAAATGATATCATCTCGTGAAATTTGTCTTCTAAATGCCATATTCAAATATTATTAAAGAGTTCATATATGCTTGTTTATACAGAAAATAATAAGGTCATGGTAACTATCAGTGTTATCAATTCAAAATGTGATGATAAAGCGTGAACCGCTCTACAACCACTAGTTGTTCGTGAATCTAAATAGCTTATCTGTGTACGTTGAAACAGTCACCTACGTGTGAAAAGAATATACAACTAATATCATAGGAACTATCGTGTATTGAGAACACCAGTTAAAGCAATTTTGAATAAACAGATGATCGTGGATATAATTCACACTATGGCGTATACATGAGAGGAAAAAGTATATTGTCTAAGCCCAACAGAACAGTCACCTTGGTTATTCCAGATTG
>OX235271.1:107623692-107782915 GCA_944472155.2 Trichobilharzia szidati | reverse complement strand
CCTCTATTATTACAATGGTTGGAATGTGTAACATGTGTCCTAGTCACCTCATTTAAAGAATGTTCACAACTCACTGACTGACGTACATTCCTTACCTGATATTCTTCGTCTGGTCTTGATATTAATTTCTATTTCGCTTCATCTAATGTAAAATACATTTGAACCTGTGATCAGTACTTATGATCTCTTCATAACTTTCACTTCCAAAAAGCATGTATTACAGACGTAGACTGGAACATGGTCAACCTTCGCAAGATACATTCCAACCTTTATAGCAAATAAAGTATTACATTGACCCCAAATATGACGTCTCTTGGCTCATTCTGAGATTTCGTTGGTGCTAATGTAGCTTATCAAAGAGTTGAAGTGACCAGCGTCATCGATGAGATTGCTTTTTGACTCTCAATTAAGAGTCGGTGGAAACCAGATTCAGGATGGAATCTTATACTTAATGGAAGGGAGCTTCATGTCAAACATGCGCAGATTTTTTCTCAAAGTATTGAAAAGACACAGCTTTTCGTCAGTCTTTTGCTGAAAGGACTCTATCATCTGAGTACTCTAGGTCATGAAGACTCTTCCCTAAAAACAAGTGAATCACTGAAAAATAAAATCTGATTATAGGCTCATCTATAGTGAAATCACATGAATATACTGAAGTCGAATATCCATGGTTGATACCACTGGTTGTGTTAACTTCAGATGACAATTCTCAACTTGATCAGCACGACATGCTTTCTTGGTGCCCCCTTTACATTCAAACATTGTCACGTTACCTCTCAACCAAATAATACTTTCACGTCAAAAATGTGACAGCTTTAGGAAGCCAACAGAACTATAGGGATGCAGAACCTGCTGCATGATCAGCATCTGATCATTACTTTCTCATTCGAGCTTGAAACGTGTAGGATTTTCACAGTTTTTTCTCAGTCCTAATTCAGCTAAGTTGGTGGAAAGCAGTAGGCCACTTGAATTATCCATCAAATTGGTCTGCTCAATGTTCCAAATGTCTTTTTTGTGGAGTTTCATCATTCTAGAATTATTATTCCACCTATCAAAGCTTTCCTAAGATGCATTTCCGTAATATGGCTAAGTAGTTGGCAGTTGTTATCAAGTACTGATGCCCATTTTGTTTCCTACTCTTTCGAAACTGATCATTATTCTTGGCAACCTTGAAGAATTTTACTTAACCTACGTCATTTTCAGTTTCCTGAAATATGCCTATTCAGTTGGGATAGCACGACAGGAACTCTCCTCCTTTGAACAACCGTTGGTTGTGGGCTATCAAATGCCATCATTATCGTTTTTAAAACAGACTGGGATAAGTATCTTCAAAATGAATATCATTGCTATGCTTAGATCAACGTTTAACTGATTGCTTCACAAATACTCATATCCTCATTGAAAAGCAAAAAGTGGAGGGGCTGTGGAGCTGTATGTTTTCTGTATCCATTCACTCGTGGACACAAAAGCAAGACTAATGCAGTGAGTAAGCAGACACAAACGTTCCAGAAGGATTGACAGTCATCCATCGACCCTCTACATCTACAATGTATAACCAAGTAATATACACGTGTTTATCATCAATCTCGTGCAGGCCATCAAGTGGAAGTCTTTCTCTTGACATTGAAAACTAGTTCTGTCTAGAATTTGGTGTTTATGTGGACAAAGTTGGATGACATCGTCATCATCATTGAAACTTCGGCATGCGACGCCTCAGATACCTAGAACATGCCATGCAGACTGACTCAGCTGCCAACGTTAATCATTAGAGCCACTTTACTAGCCAACATCCAGTTGGTGGTTGACTCCTACAGCGATAATAAGGGCACTTAACAGACTTTAAACACAATATTAGTCTTTCTGACAAAGATATTGTGACTGGAAAACTGCAGTCTAGCTACGTCTTTCTCTCACCCAAGGTTTCACCATAACTTATGTTTTAGGTTTCTTTTAAAGAGTTAAATAACTGAACCTATATTTTATCATAAAGTTGAAAATATTGCACCAATAGTCAACAGAAGATTGAGTATATCACTAGCCACAGCCTATCCTGAAGCTAAGTTAGTTGCCTTCTATCGGACAACATGCTCTTTGATGCAGTTAAAAGTCGATAGATACCCTTCTCATGTTAACTCCAACTGTGTATACAAATTTACATGTATCTGCGGAAGCAGTTACATTGGGAGAACAGAAAGAAGGGCATAACTCCGATTTTCTGAACATGTACCAAAAAGCCTACGTCTAAAGGGAACAAATGCTTTCAACAATGCCATTGCTAGGCATTTCCGTAACACAGGTCATGAGGTAGACTTCACAAAGTCGTTTAAAAGTTATCAATAGGCAAAAGAGTTCAATTCTCCTCAAGTTTGCTGGAGCAATCTCTATCAAGTGCCTGAAAACTGATTTGTGCGTTCAGATAGAAGTGGTTATCAGTCTTCCCTTGCCCTGGTTACTGGGTATTTTCATCCTCCCTTTCATTTGATTACGTTACGCCGGAAAAGTCCATTGTGTATGATTGTTATTGTTTGGGATAAAGGAGTATTATCATTATTACCATTGTATGCACATATTGATTTTTTGTTTAAAAATGAACTCTCTGTGTAAGTATGTCGAAATTGTTTCTGAACATGAACTTAATAATGACTTTAGGCTGTAAGCAGCTGATGAGAAGTCAGCGAAATAAATAACGGTACCATTCTATTCCGCGAAAACTGTTGTACTTGCTTTATTCGAATTTATAAAGGGGAATAAATATATGAAGTTAGGTCACTTAAACCAAGCTCTACTTTGGGGAGAATATTTTCTGTGACAGGACTATCCAGTTCCAAGGTTCTGCAGCGTACAAAAAATTAAACCTAAGTATAAAATATAAAATATTTTCTGTTGGCTAAGTAATTGTAGTTATGTGATTCCTCAGAAAGTTTTAAATCCCAAATATTGATGATATTTATGATACAATTAAGAAATAACCTTAGGCAAACAAAACTATATAGGGACCAGTTCTAAGGACTGTTTTATGATTCACATCGGAAACCGTAATCGCCCAAACAATTTATGTGATATAATATAGAGGAATTCTTAAATAAAGTAATAGAACCTTCAACACACACCTGAACATAATTTTACCCACTTGTTAAGTACGCTAATTGTAAAACTCACTTTGCCACTGCCGACTGTACCAACAACAGCAACGAGTTGTGGACCAAAAACTTCATAATTTATTTGATGTAGATTATAAGTATTTGCACTCTAAAATTCAAAAGAGAAACACCTATAAAGTATTCATTCATCACAGCTTACATTTCGGCTATATATTCAGAAAGTTTGTTTTTTAATACAGTGAAAAACTGAAAAATATTCCCTAAAACCATGTTGAATAAGGGTAAAATCTTTAATCCAAATAAAATAGGTGTAATCACATATAGTTTTTGGCTGAAGTGAAGAGTTTGGCTTCTTGTTTTGTGCTTCACTATATTCATCTGTCACCTGATAGATTTGTATCTGTTCATATAATGTTTTATGAAATAGATTGCTAAAACAGCTTATAAGACATGTTTGACAATCAAATCTCTTTCAGTTCTCAAGAAGTATGCAAAGGTATCAGTTAAATTACGTTCCTAGGATCATTTTTAGTCAGCTTTATTTTGGCTTGCACAAAATCCACTCATTTGGTAGATCAATGAAATACTGCACAACTTTATGTCATTTATTAGAGGTGGTAGATGAGAAGTGTTCAGCTTAAACGGTTAAGACTCATAAAACATGTCGGCTAAGATCAGAAGATTTAAGAAAATTACACATTTCTTGGTAGAAGTCTTTGATGTCACTTATGAAGTGTTGAAGCTTCATTGGAATTTACACTTAAAGCTGTCCATTGCTTGAGTAAAATTTAACGCTTATTATTAGTTATACAGACCCTTCAAGTGCATTAGAACGATGTGCTACAAATGTGGTGCTAGCTGGCACAAAATAATTATAGAGGCTTGAAAATGATAACATTTCATGAAATGACAGACCAGTAACTGTTTCAGTCATCGGTTGACTACTAATTTATTTCAGGATTTCATCATCGGTTAGAGTACCACTGGAAAACCTGGGAGTACTGAAGAGATGTTTCGTCAGCCTAGTTCCGGACTCTCCAGCAGTACACACCCACCGCCAGGGTTCGAAGCCACGACCTCCCGGTTGCAAGGTGAGCTCGTAGACTATCGAGCCACTGGGACCCCATCCAATGGCCAGTCCATGAATTCCAACTTCTGCTAATTCACGATATAGCGCAACTGGCACTAGCGAATGTCATTTGGTGAGTCTTTTTCCTCACACTCGACCTGCTGTACACCACTGGTCACGACTTCCCAATCCATCCCTATCTACCCGAACACGGCCAGTCACTAGTGGACATCAGATTGATATTCAAGTGTTGGTTTGCAGGGATCTGATTAGTTTCAGTGGGTGCGTACTGATGAAGAGTCCCAAACTAGGCTGACGAAACGGCTCTCTAGTACTCCCAGGTTTTCCAATGGTCCTCTTATCGATGTCAATTCATGATGAAATCCTGGAACCAATCAACTCCCTGCAAACTAACACTTGATAATTTATTTGATAAACAAAATTAAGACAACACGAAACGAATTTCAGATAAATGCATCTTCTCTTTAGGTGATAAATATCGAATTGCTATTCACTTGTCTGTTGCCATTAAAATCATATTCGCCTTTCTTATTTGCTTATTAAATGACTTTCCGCTTTACATATTTTCATATCATATGATTTTGTGAGTTATAGTATGATAAACTCACTCAATTATACACCGATCATGATGACAAAATGTAAAGCTTATTCTATGTCTATAACTCGTAATCGTAAACACCATATTTTTTGTGTAAAAAAAAGTATTCGTTTAACATCAATATCAGTCATAATAAAACAGTGCAATAGATTTAACAGCCGGTCTTACAGTTAAATGCCAAAAGTAGATTATTAATTCTTTCTTTAATAGTTAAATTAACTGTTGTACAATCGATGCTTGCACTTTCATTAAGTACATTAAAGCCTGTTTCTGTTTATATGAAATCTCTTGTTGAGAAATCACTCTTTTCTCTAAGTGTGTTTTATTAAACGCACTGTAACTCCAATATAAAGCAAGAACAACAGTGGTTTGTGCAGAATAATATGGTACCATCATTTATTTCTGGTTCTCATAGCTGCTTACAGCCTAAATAATTATGAGGTTTGCGTACAGAAAAGTTTACATACTTGCTTTACATTTGTCAGTTAAAAAGTTCCACAGTAAGTGAACAGTGCTCAGAAAATTGCGCTTATTAGTTTTTACACAGGCAGTTCAAGTTTAAACAAAATAATGTATGCATACAATGGTAAAAGAGTTAGTAATGAAGAGAATTATGCGTTAGATACAGAGTGACAAATAAATTAGGTAACAATGTACTGAGTTCAACTCAAATCATAGAAACAAATATGGAAGATGAAGGCTAAATACCAAACAAATCACAGTTGAAAAAACCTGTCTTCATTCAACTAGATTTTAAAGGTGAAAACATTGCAGAAATGGTCAACAGAAGACTGAGAACGTCAGTAGCCAGAGCCTATCCTGCAGCTAAGTTGGTTCCCGTCTATCGAACAACTGCAATCAAAATCGATAGATATCCTTCTCATGTTAACCCCAACTGTGTATACAAATTTACGTGTATCTGCGGGAGCAGTTACATTGGGAGAACAGAAAGAAGGACACACCTTCGATTTTCTGAACATGTGCCAAAAAGCCTACGTCTCAAGGGAACAAACTCTTATAGCAGCGCTATTACTAGACATCTTCTCGACACGGGTCATGAGGTAGAAATCGAGAAATCCTTTAAAATTATCAATAGACAAAGGAGTTCCATTCTCCTCAAGTTTGCCGAAGCATTCTCTATCAAACGCTTGAAACCAGATTTATGTGTTCAGAAAGAAGCAGTTATTAATCTTTCCTTGCCCTGGTAACTGAATGTCTTTATTCTCTCATCTGATTACGTAATCTTTGTCTTTAACCTCACCCCCTTTTATAATCTGTAATTTTGCTTGTCTCTTGTTTCTATGATTTGAGTTGAACTCAGTACATTGTTACCTAATTTATTTGTCACTCTGTATCTAACGCATAATTCGTCTTCATTACGTAACTCTTTTACCATTGTATGCATACATCTATTTTGTTTAAACTTGAACTGCCTGTGTAAAAACTATATAAGCGCAATTTTCTGAGCACTGTTCACTTACTGTGGAACTTTTTGTCAACTGACAACATGTAAAATTTGCAAGTATGTTAAAACTTTTCTGTACGCAAACCTCATAATTTATTTAGGCTGTAAGCAGCTGATGAGAAGCCAACGAAATAAATGATGGTACCATATTATTCTGCACAAACCACTGTTGTTCTTGCTTTATTCAAATTCATCAAGGGGAATAAATGCATGAAACTTCAATAGACCCAGAGATTATTTTCAAACCTATCTGAAATTTTATCATTGACAAGCAGTCACTCATACATCTGAAGTCACCAGCATTTTATAATACACAACTGAGCCAACTATAACAATTTGAACAATCTTTAATGGTCATGTGACAAAATGGAGAAGATTTGTAGCTCAGGTTGATAACAATGAATTAATTGTGTACTCTGAGGTGGTTAATTTGACTGTAAAGCTGTCGTCATATAAAATATATATAACTTCGTCAGTGAAGTAATTGTATCTTCTGGAGACCGTCATCGTGACTGGTTGTTAATCTAGGTCTCTATTGTTCTGCATTATAGATCAAATTTTATTTTGATAAAATCACATAGTGTTAAACAGTAATATTCACTGATGACGTTTCCACCACAAATTATCGCTGCTCATAATCATATCAAGGCATTCATACGACTTTCTTGCTTCATTTATATACATGAGTAAAGATTGATTAGACATTTTAATATGATCAATTGTGATTGAAAAATCCAAAAAAGCTAGACAAGCAACCTTAAAGAAATCAAAAACCACGCAAGTTAAGAAATTCAACAAATTATTAGAAGAAAATAACAGCACAATAAATGAAGTAGTTGACAACAATATTTCATCTTCTATAGACAAAACATAGTCGGTAATCAACCTCTCTTCAAGAGAATTAAGCTCTAGTGAGATAAAACTAGTTGAAAAAGGATTAAATTTCAATGTAACTGTTAGCAAACTAAAACCAGAAGATGTCATCCCTAACATAGAAGTAGCATTAAGTTCAATAGATAAGACGACAGCAGAAGAGGTTCGAACTCAATGTGCATTAACTCTTAAGAAACAAAAGAAGGCACAGTCAAACTTAACAAAATCGGAAAGATTAGCTCTAATTAATCTTAAAAAGGATAAAAACATCGTCATCACAAAAGCCAATAAAGGAAACTCTACAGTAGTTTTGGATAAATCGGATTATATAAAGAAAGTCACTGAACATATTGAGACGGGTCCATATGAGGAAATTAAGAAGCCTGTAGATACAATAATGAATAACATTAAGAAATCTACAGTAGATTTAATACGTAGTATGAAACTGTCACTGGGTGGATCTAAATGGTTTAATTTAATGCCTAAAACTAATAATGCTAGTAGAATGTATGGTACTATTAAAATACATAAGCCAGGTTACCCCATACGACCAATAGTAGATTACAGGAATACCCCTACTTATGAATTATCAAAACACTTAGCTCCAATACTATGCCCCATTAGAAATCATTCAAATTCTAGGATAACTAGTTCATATGAAATGAAAAGGAAACTAAATGACATTCAATTAGTGAATAATGAAAAAATGTTTGGTTTTGATATAACTAGTCTTTACACTAATGTACCAATCAATATGGTATTAGAAGCGGTTGAAGGAGAACTAACTTCTGATCCTGAACTTACTCATAGGACGAAGCTACTCAATGAGAAAATCATTTTAGGAATTCAGTTATTCCTCAAATCTACTGCCTTTAAATTCAAGGGCAAAATATATAAACAAACAGATGGTGTATCAATAGGATCACCAATATCCCCTATTGTAGCAGATATCTTTATGGTCAGCTGGGAAAATATTGCTCTTAATACATTTAATCCTACTCCAAAAATATGGTGGAGATATGTGGATGACACTTTCACAGTGTTAAAAACAGAACATATCTCTAGCTTCTTCACACATATAAAGTCACTAGTAAAGGGAATAAAATTCACATTTGAATCAGAAAATGAACAAAGAGAATTAGCTATGTTAGATTGTAAAATAAAACGAAAGGAAGAAGGTAAACTGCACACTAGCGTTTATAAAAAGCCGACGCATTCTAATGGATATTTAGACTTTAATTCATCTCATCCGTTGTCTGTAAAGGCAGGCTTAGTTAAATGCTTAACAAACCGAGCAATAGCACTAAGTAGTACAACAAAAAACTTAATTGATGAAATAAAACAGATAGGAGAAGTGTTAGTGTTAAATAACTATCCTATGAAAAAATTCATTAGGAAGATCAGAAAAGGCCAAAAGCAAAATAAAAATAATGGTGAAACTAATAATGATAACATAAATAAAAAAGAATATAAGGCACCTACTGTTTTACTATATATGGAGACGACATCTGAGACCCGACGTAGGATTCTCAATAAAGCAGGAATTAGGGTGGCATTCAAACCTACAAACTCACCCACAGACAACGTCTGTAAGTTAAAGGGCCCGATTAAACAAAATAATATAATTTACAAAATACCTTGCAATGACTGTGAGTTAAGTCAACTACATAAGTCAAACTAGTAGATCAGGAGTAGTGAGATTATCAGAACATAAGAATTTAGCTAAGGTAAGAATGGTTAACCCCGAGAAGATACGTAATTTAGAAAAAAGCTCAGCAATTGCACTGCATGCATTAACACACAGCCACACAATCGGGTGGGACACAGTCAAAATTCTGAAAAGTAATATAGATAGGTGGAGAGCATGAGAGATTGGTTACTGAATCCTTGATCATCAAATCTACACCCATCACATGCAACAGAAGTGACTCAACGCAAAGACCAGAGATACGGAAGATATTAATACCAATCAAATCAGAGGATAATAAATAATCTCAAAAGTTATTTCAGTTCACATTATAACAAGTTACTTATTTTTACTGTAAAAACATCTTATTTCTTATCTTATTGCATTTTATTGATACTACTAAAATTATCTCTGAATGTACTTTATCTTACATTGATTTATTTTAATGTCTAATCAATCTTTACTCATGTATATAAATGAAGCAAGAAAGTCGTGTGAGTGCCTTGATATGATTATGAGCAGCGATAATTTGTGATGGAAACGTCATCAGTTAATATTACTGTTTGGCGCTACGTCATTTTATCAAAATGAAATCTTATCCATAATGGAGTTATACGCTACCACAATGCCCAAGTTTTATCATTATGCCTCTATTGATCATTTTTATTGACTTGGAATGCAAACTTTCTTGTTATGTGATTTACTTTTTATTAGTTAGTGAATTCAGTCTACAGTAATGTGTTTGCTAATCGCTGATTGATTCACTTGAGTACCAGGCTTCTAGAAATTCCCTGACTGCATTTTTGGTGTTTCCTCTATTTAAGATTTCTGCATTATCCCAGTCAAATTGTGTGTGTCCATAATTATCTGCATGCATTGATATGAAAGAATACATATCATATCTTTTAACAGCCAATTTGTGTTCTTGGATTCTGATTTGAAGAGGAGAGAGGAAACCCACTTAGACCGATTTAGTGTTTATTGCAGTTCATACAATTTATTTTGTAAATGGTGTTGACTTTATCTTCTTTTTCTGTCGGATTGGTGTTTTGGTTTTCACAATATCAGAAGAAGTGACTGTGTTGACTGGCTTGTGTGCTATGTCTATTTCAAACGGTCTTAATATTCTAGCTGTTATTTCGGAGATATTTTTTATATATGGTAGGATGAATTTTCTTGTGACCTTAGATGTTGGCTTGTTGTTGATGTTATGACTCGAGTTTAAACACTTTTTGATGAAATTGTGAGGATATGCATTCTTTTTGAAGATGGTTAGTAGGTATTTTTCCTCCAATCTCTTCAACACCGGAGTAGTGCTACAGTGTGTTTGAACTCTTTTAAACAATGTCTGCACAGAGTTTCTTTTGTGGGTAATCGGGTTACTACTACTATAGTTGAGTATTTGATCTGTGTGCATTGATTTTCTATACACTTGTGCTTCTAAACTTCCTGTGTTAGTTCTCTTGATTAAGATATTTGAGAATGGAATTTTGTTGTCTAATTCTTCTTCTCTTGTGAATTTGAAGTCTTCAAATATGTTGTTTATTAATTTGTGGGTATATTCCAAACCATTTCTTTTAACTATCATAAATGCACCCAGATTTTCGGTTTAATTATAGGTACGGTTATTAATTCTAATCTTTGCATGACAGCATTAGCTTTCAATCCTGATATGGGTGATCCCATTGGTATTCTTTTAATCATTTATCGAGAATTTAAATTAGTCCATTTTATATTAGGACTCGCGCTAAAGATGATGTCTAGAAGGACTACGAAAGTTTCGCACTTAAATCAATTAGCTCAGAGGACATGTAATTTTCAATTCCTTTGAAGGCATATTCTTCGTTGGTGGACGGTACCTATAATTATTATAGCGCCACTATGAACGCTACGCACAAATTGAGACGTAAATTTCATCCTGACTTCGTTTTCAATCACTGTTTGGATAACGGTTTGAAAGCGCTGTTAGGATTAGTATTAGGGTTAGGATCGAGGTCTGGGTTGGGATTAGGGTTAGTCTAAGATTTACGACTGCTGTTGGGACTATGGTTAGGGTGTTTTGTTATAATCATATGTATTTTTCTATTAAGTAGTTTTAGGGTATCCATAATTATTATCTGTATTTTTCTAGAAGGTAAAAATCATTTTTATTTCAAAAAACACCAGTTTTTCTGATTGGTGGCCTCAAGGTCAGTCGTGCGTCCGCATTGCTAAGCACCACCTTTATCCGATGGGTATTAGGAAGTTTTAATAAATAGGCCGAAATGTACCAGAGTGATTTCACGGAAATTCAATAATACACGTTTAACTTTTGAACTTTATTTTTTTACTCCTTTACGTTCCCAGTGGAACATATGGCTTCAGGTTAGAGCTTCGAAGTTTCAACAGCAGTGGTGTTTTTTATGGGACGGGGTTGCTAGTCTCATGCCCAACCTTCCTGCTTTACATGGATCACTACCGGCCTGGTGAGGTAAAGGAGTGGACTGACCAGGGATCGAACCCTGAACCACTTGCGTGATTGACCAGTGTTCTACCACTGAATCATTGACACACTTAACTTTTGAACTTATTGCCTCCCTTAATCCATTATATAGTGCAGTTATCAGTATCAAGCAACATTCTCTGTTAAAAGTGCAGCAAATGTAACGCAGTTTACGAATATAATGCCGTCGATAATATATACGTCCGCAAATATATTTTCAATGCAAAATGTCATTTTAAAAACATATAAGAGATATAACTTCTTATTAAACTACCATAGCAACGAACTACGAGGCTACAATTAGCTGTGTTGTGCAATAAATCCACTCATTGGATCATTATTCTATAACTTCTCTCGAATAAATTACTATTATGAAAAACCTAATTAATACCGGATATGTGAACAGAAAAAATAAAAGCTACTTGTTAAGGATAAAATGTCGCTTCAGGCCACTTCAGTGTGTGTTTATAAATTCACCTGCTCCTGTGGTGCTAGTTATATTGGCCACACAAAGCGCACACTTTCCATACGCATCCCTGAACATTATCCGGCATGATTAGCGAAAGTACAATGCAAGACAGTTACTAACTTAATTCTCGAGCATTTCGTTATCTGAAGCCACGTAGCTTTACCAGAGTCGTCTTTCAAGATTATCCAAATGGTACAAAGGGCGTCAGGTTTTGGCATTTGTGTGTGGCAGAGGCGTTGGCAATTCGTTAATACAACCCCGAACTCTGTATGCAGATAAAGTTTGCCCAGTCTCTTAATCTACCATGTTCTTAACCTCTTCATTAGTCGTACCCTGTAAATTTTTGATTTCTATTTTTAATGATTAGTTTGCTTTTAATTTAATAATTAATTCACTACTACAACTCTCACATGTTCCTTTTGTACATTTTCTCACTCTTTTCACACTGGTTAAATGGACACTCAACTACCTTTCTTCTCATTCAATAACAATTCTAACCTTATCAAATTTCTAACCCTTTCTTCCTTTATGCTGCTGAGTATTACGTAATTTGTAACTCGTATTTTTACTTTCAAAGCCACTTCTAAGTAGTTACATCAATTATATCAACCTTATTACTAAATAATGGACTATTATACGTGTTTTTGGTAAATATAAATACGACTGTACAGCCTCTGAAGATGATTTCGTCAGTAAAGAAACTTTTCTTCGCTGAATTGTCTCTTATTTTCTCCATGACTCATGGGGTATTTTCGGTAATTATTTTTAATGAACTTATCACTGCTAAACTGGTAAAATGTTTTGTGTCGTATTAAAAATGCTATAAATGTTAGAGTAGAGCCATAGGTGAAGATATAATTGAAAATTAAATATTTCCTCACCCAATCCTTTTATTTTTTTATTTTTGATTATTTTTGATTACAGCTTGATTCCACACCGTATTTTTAGAACAAGTGTGGAATTTTCAGCATGGATATCGGTAGCTCAAATTTCGCAGGCCGACCATAGATATCGGGTGTGCTTCGGCAGGGGATCGAACCCCGGACCATGTGCATGGTCGGCGAGAGTCCTAACCACTATGTCTTCTAAATGTCTACATACAGACTTTTTCTATATTCTACTAACCATAGAAATTAGTTCTAAATTTTGTTAAATGATGACTAAAATTCAGTATATTACTCAGCTTCATTTGGTTGCTTATATCTTTCAGAGGTGATAATTATCTAACTCCATGTCATATTCTAATTTCATTGAAATCCACAGATTAAAGTAATAATCCGTAGCAATGAAACATTTAATAGTTGATTTAAATCCTTCACTGATCAGTTGTACACTCAATAAATCCCCTGGGAACTTTATTTTCCCTGATTTTAGACATAAATGTCAAAAAGAAGCTACTGAGTTACATGTATACGGGAAGACTAATAGAGTACTGTTAGAAACCGATGTTGTCAAGTACATAAGTGGATTTAGTTGATTGTAGGATTATTCCCTTCGTTATTTTACAAAGTGGCTTGAAGACGATCAGTTACTAAAATTACTTTCAAAATTTAGAAACTTTTCTTCATCATAAAACAGGTTCCTGACCTAAAATTCAAGATCATCGAAAAGAAAGAAAAAGAGTTAATAATCCTTACTGTAAGGCTTTGACATGGAGTTATGAAAAGCATCATTTTAGTTACTGGACTTCATTATCAGTTGACATCGGTTAGAGAACGATTGGAAAACCTGGGAGTACTGGACAGCCGTTTCGTCCTAGTTTGGGAATCTTCAGCAGTACATACCCACTGGGGTTAGGTTCGAACCCAGGACCTTCTGGTTCCAAGGCGACTTCGTAGACCATTAAGCCACTGGCAACCCGTTCCATTGTCCAGTCCAAGAATTCCAGCTTCTGCCAGCTAATGACTTAGTGCGACCACTAAACAATGTCTTCAGCGAGTGATCAATCAATCAAATCCCTACAAACTAATACTTGAGAATCATTTTACATTACTAGTGTCTTTTCAATTAAATTTACCAACAAGCAAAAGTAAATCTGTACATTAACTTACATCCTTCCACTTTGCACAAACATTAGAAAATTGGACAAAAGGTTCAACTGATTCGATTACTTCCGGTGGTATATCGGCTCCAAGTTCAGGTAGGAACAGAAAATCCTAAAATAAGCAAGATAAGTACGATCATGACTTTATAATTTTTTAATTACTGTGTAAATGTATGCTGCTATAAAAAAGTATTAAGTTATTGATCTTTTTACTATGTAATAGGTTTTTCATTCAATAACTACCTTAAAAATGTCTTTTTGTTCTCATTTACCGTATAGAAAACTCAGAAGTCCCAGTTTTCAATAAATTTCTTTATATTTCCAGTAAAACATCATACAACAATCCGGAGACATTCTAGACGTTTGAACTGAAGTAATTTCATATTATTCCAAAATAATGAATGACTAAACTGGTAGAATCATAGTAAAACAGCTTTGTTAAACAATATTATACGATTCCTACAAAAATCCATATTTGCTAACTGACCAGAACTTTACTCACTTCTGTATTTAATTTATTACAACTAAGACTTTTAAGGCGGTAGCCCGGGTATAACAGACAAAAAATAAAGAACTAATGCTTGTGTAAAGTGACATCCACAGAGAGCATATTATTCCCTTTTAACAAACTTTTAATCTAACATAATGCTGTTGTCCGCGCCAAGTAAAATGCTAAGTCACGTCATCCTGTAGAGAATAAAAGATGAACTGGATGCAAAACTCCGACAGACCGGAACAAGCTGGATTCAGGGGAGGCAAATCACGCGCTGATAAAATTGCAACTTTACGCATTGTCATCATCGAACGAAGTATACAATGGCAGTTAAACCTCTATCTTAACTTCATCGATTTCCAAAAGACCTTCGACAGCATTGACCAAGAAGTAATCTGGAAACTGCTTCAATACTAAAAAGTGTGGTTCCCAAATCTTTATCAATCTCATTCAGCAGCTGGCTATATGACAATTCCACGTGTCAGGTGATCCACCATGCAAAACTAAGCGAGGCGTTCGAAGTGCATACAGGAGTAAGACAAGCTGGCTGCATATTATCACCGATAATATTCTTAATTGTGGTGGAATGGATTATGCGTCAGACTGTGCGTTGGGAGTGAGAAGACAGGAATACGCTGGACAGATAATAAGACTGTAGAAGCTCTGGATTTCGCACATGGATGATTTATATCTAATGTCACACAAACTCGACGACTTACAGGCGAAAACCAACAGACTAGCTAAAGAAGCTGGCAGAGAAGTTAGGACTCCAGGTGAACATATAGAAGACGGAGGTGATGAAGATAACCAACCAAGAATAACCAGAGCCAATCACCATCAACAGGAGAGATTTAACAGAGGTTACCTCCTTCACTTACCCAAGGAAGCATCGTTTCAACTACAAAAGTCGGTTCCGATGAAGATATCAAAGCCATTCAGAATCGGAAAGGAAAGTTACGCCTTCATCAACCTGAAAGCAGTTTGGAAATCTTCTTCACTCCACAACATCAAGAACAAGATTCGGATTTTCAACACAAATGTCAGTGAAGTCAGTCAGTTCTTCTATACGGGTCAGAAAATTGGCCAGCGCGTCACGGAAAGGATTTCCAACAAGTTACGGACTTTTATCAACAGCTGCCTTCGCTGCAAACTGTAGAGTAAATGACAGGTAAGAAAGAATCAACTGCAAGAAACTCTGGCTGAGAACAAACCAACCAAGAGCCGATGTCCAACAAATATGTAGGAGAAAATGTAGATGGATCAAGCACACGTTGAGGAGGTCGTCTGATGACATCGCGCCTAATGCAGACCATCGTCCGAGTGGAATCCCAATGGGGAGCGACGAATGGGTCGTCCTAGGGTGACATGGAGGAGATCGTGCAAGCAGGAGGAGGAGATGCGAGATTATGGTCAATCGTGGACCCAGATGAAGAGGATAGCAGAGAATAGAAGAAAGTGGAGATGTGTTGTTGAAGCCTTATGTTACACTCGAAACCCAAGGGAATAATAATAATATAATCTCTTTACTGAAGTTTGCTTCTCAACAAGTTGTAAAATATTAAATTAACTAAAAAACTCATATCATAAAAATCCATAGGAAGAATAACTGAAAACATTTATTCTCACAAACTATGTTTAATGGGGAATTTGAATGATATCCAATGAACAGAATTAAAGAATAATTTACCATCACTGAAATAGAAATAAACACATTCGATACTCTAAAAGGTTTGCTATGATACACAAAAGCAATAAAAGATGAAGTCTAAACTTGCAACAACAAAAAGAAATTATAAGAAGGTCTGTTTACTTTTTGCTTCGCGTTCTAATGATTTAAAGTATTATCCTCAATAACAAACATTAAATTACATAAGCAAAGCAGCTGTTTTAAATTCCGTTTTCCACCGGTATATTAAATCAAATTTTTAGGTTTATCGGTCTTAAGTAGTTGAATAATGAACCTATCTATAACCCGCTTGCATGCAAAAGTTTGAATACTATCACAGAGTCACCAAGGTAAAACTCCTTTGGAAGAGAAGCTGAAATGATGTCCACAACTGAATGAAAGTGTTATCAGCATAACTTAAAAATGATTTACGGTAGCAGGAATAATGTGATAATACAGACTGCACTAAAGTAATGAGTGAAACAGACGTAACAAAGTGATGGAATAAGCCTTAGTTGCGGAAAGAAAAAGTGGAATTAGAGTTTGAGTTTAAAATTTACCGTTTAAAGAGTGAAATAAACTTCCTAAAGTAAGTAGAAAAGATGAAATTAGATGAAACTTTCCTTCGACAAAATCCCCAGGTTAATGTTTGAAAACAACAAATCGGCAGTGTTATCTATGCTAACAAAATTATCAGTATATACACGACACCAAAGAATCATAGTTTAAGGGTTATTTCCCAAATCCTCATTGCTGCAATGACTGATTACCAACTTTTTGCGTGACCACTATTCTCATTTTTACGTCCTTGAAGATTTTTGTTGATTTTTCTAACTATCCGTTCGTTTATGCAGTAACTTACAATTAGTGCTCACCATTAGTCTTGTGTGTCGGTGGCACAGCGGTAAGGTGCTCACCGACCATGCAGGTGGTCCAGGGTTCGATCCCCGACTGATGCACTCCTTTATCTCGCTAAGCCAGTAGTAAGACTGGTAAACAGGAAAGGTTGAGCACAAGGCTAACAATCCCATCCTGTAAAAATAATCACCACTGCTACAGAAACTGCAAGCCTGTAGCTTGAAGTCCAATGTTTCACTGGGAGTGTAAAGGAATAAAAAAAATTTGTCTCTCCAATAAGTTTAACTATTTAAATAATTAAATGATATTCCTAAATTAAGAACCCAATAATTTTTACTAAAACAGTCAGTGAAATAAACCAAATCGTATATAACATGCGAAGTTAGCATAACTGAATGTATTTAACAACTTACAGTAACACGTTTGGATGCTACATTCACTTCGAATATATTGTGTAAACATATTGGTAGAAGTAATGTGACGGATATGAACAGTGAACCAAGAAAATTAAGCACAGTATAGACATATGAACTTTTCAAAATTATTAAGTACTCTGAATCAGTATTCAGCAAAACCAATGCTAATATAAACACTGTCATACTCGATTTTGTTTGACACATGACTTGAGTGAAACGAAGAAGTTGACAAAAACGAGATTTCAGAATCAGTTGAGTTTCTTTTCTGAAGAATATTTTATAAAAAATAAGTTAAAGAAACAATCTTGGAACTGATCTGTGTTCAATTAAAAAGTAAAAAAAAGAGAATATAAATTGTTTTTACGAGTTGATCACGGATTGATATCAGTTAGGGAACCATTGAAAACCAGGAAGTACTGGACATCTGTTTCATCCTAGTTTGGGAATCATCAGCAGTACGCACCAACTGGGGTTCGAACCCAGGACCTTCCGGTTACAAGGCAAGCTGGTATACCATGCCAATGATTTCCAAACTAGGATGAAATAGCTGTCCAGTACTCCCTGGTTTTCGATGGTTCCCTAACCGATATCAATCCGTGATCAACTCGTAAAAACAAAACTAATCCTTACAAACCAACTATAGAGAATATAAATTATAAATTTTCAATCATTCTGTTCATAACTTGATGGCTATAATCACTTTAAAATGTCAAAATACAGTTACAATTTTTTTTTTTTTGCCAATAATTATTAATAAAACGATAAAAACATTTCTTAAGCGGTTAAGTTGTGATGTTTACTGAAACTCTCCGTCTTTCTGATTACTTTTAACATCATGATAGAAAATTTTTTGAAGCTTTTGTTTGCTTACTTCTTTTATTCGCTGAAGACATCATAACTTACCGTCATGATACCTTTAATAAATTTACTTTCCAGAAGAAATAAGCATCAGTGAGATTAGATGCAGAGTATTAGTAGTTCTTTTGACCAATTTTGTAGCTTTATCATGTAAGTTTGCTTTATTGTGAATCACCTAACAAAAAGCAGCATACTTCCATTATAAGAGGGTAATAGGGACTACCATAACTTAAACCCTCTTGTTGAACTAATGCAATAATTCATCATAATGAAACCTTCCTTGGATAAAAGTTGAAACAAGATAACACATAGATAGCCAAATTTGTATTTTTTTCTTGATGTAAGCCAGGAAATACTCTCTCAAAAGCTGACCAAATGTCTCTAATTATTGCAGTGAAATAAAAAGGTTATTTATAACATGAGTAAACAGACGTAATAGTATCTGTAAACTTAATTTCTCTACACCTTTCTCTGCGTTAACTTGAAGCTTCATAAGCTTTCCTGATGGCTGTCTTGGCTTGAATCACCTTTATTTCTTGCTTTCTAAAGTAGCAGCACATCAATATTTTACATTTTCAACTTTCCTGTTCTCTACCCCCACCCGATTTAATTTATACATCTGATTACCACTGTTACTGACTTGACCAACGCTCAATTTCCAGTCATTTATGTTATGTCATCCGATTTATTTGCTCAGTTTTAGTCCTAATTTAAATGGCATTATTCTCTACCGCACCTCTACTTAGTCTCTACCTGTAATTACCTCTGTTGCCATCCTGACATAAGTTGAAGCATTTTAGTCAATTATAATACGTCATCTAACTTACTAACTCAATCTTACTTTAGTTGCTGTCTAATTAACCTTGTTTCTATATTAGATCATTCTTGTATTACCTGATCAATTATCTAAATTTGGCAAACCTCATATACACACACAAAAAAATAATTATATATAAATGCGTTTGTACAGCTACCTGAATGAATTCGCCAAAAAGAGTCTCTTCGCTGAACGTCTTCTCTTTTTCACATGACCCAATGGGGATTTTTAATATAAGAATAGAACTTGTGCACTGTGGTAGAGTATAATTCTATTATGGGTGAAATTTATGTTGATAAAGTCTCAGAGTGTTATACAGTATTATTTACTGATGACGTTTCGAGCACAATTTATTGCTGCTGGTATTCACATCAAGGGGATTTTTAAGCTACATGCATTAAATGTATTGGCTAGCAATAGCCGTCCCATTACTAGGTTATTCAAATAATAATAAAGAGCGAAATTAAGCTAAAATTTGAAGACAATAAACAGAATATGTTCGAGTAGCTCAGCAGCAGGCTGAGTAACATTCAACTTAATAAACAGTATAAATAAAAGGAACATATTACTCCTGAAGTACTATGCCTTTTATTTAATACTTACGGTAACTAACTTTCTTTAAATAATTGACTTCGGTTTATGTTATATTAATTCCATTTTCAGGCCAGTTTATAATTTTACTTGATAAAGTATATTTATTATCAACCTAGTTTGATTTGATCCATCAACGAATTAACTATCTTACTTTTTTCTTCCGACTGAGAACTGTCTAGCTGCGTTATCCTTTTTGAAAACGAATATATCCTCTCCGTCAGAAACTGTTTTGTCAGTACAGTCTTAAAAGAGAAAAGATTTTTTCTGATCTATTCACCTGATTTCTTTTTCGTATTAGTCCACCTGGCAGCTTTAGCTGTAGTTACTAGAAGTACAGATTGGTGGATTAGTTGATATGCAATAATGATAATTTTGAAAAATGCTTTAAAAAACTCATTTATGAGATATATACCTTCGAAAATCACCGACGAGTTTGAAAAAAGCATCTTCCCATGTCTGAAACTTTATCGTTCTCATTCCTTTGATTATGTCAGACAGTAGCCGAATGCGACTGGCCGTTACGCTTGCGACTGAGAGTCTTGAAGGAAAAGAAAAGTATTAGTTAACACCAAAAATTACTTTTATGTTGTGTTATAAACCGAATATCTGAAGTGAAACATTGATTTAGTCAGCTTGGACAAATCAACTTATTCTCCAAGAAGGATTAAATTGTTAATTGAGCTAGAGTTTTGGCTAAAACGTATTTTGGTTCATCTTGATTAGATCATCTGAAAGCATGCTAACTTTGTCTGAACACAATGAAAGACCATATTGACAAACTGAAACTTTCGGTGGCACAACTTGTGTCACTTTTGGCTCTAAGTCACTCGTTTTATGTGGTCCCCCCATGTTTCTCATATACGGACCTTTAGTGTACTTCATGCTCTTATTTTTATTCGGAATAATGACTACGTAAATCTCATGACACTCAATAAAAAGCAAAAGCAACACTAGCCGAACATTAATTCAACGAAGAGTAAGTTTGCAGATATTTTAGCAGTAAGAAAATATATCGACTTAGTAACCAATGCTTCTTAAGAAACTACCTTTTAATTTGGCAAAAAGCATGATATCAGATTGAGCCGGAGTTCCTGTTTAGTACCAAAGAACGAACAGTAATTATTTACACTTTTTATCCATCCGCCTATAGTTAAGCAAAATCTTTCGATGGTCACCATGACTGCTCCTTTGTCTATTTTAAAACAAGAGCTTGTTCAAATACCAGTAGACTCATGGTTTACTACCTTTTACATGCTATTATATCAGTGAAATGGAATAGATCCTCATGGAACTCAAAGAGGAATTCACTGAAGCGGTAACTAAAAATGTATCTGACCATGACTGTGACTATAAGGGCGAATTAGTGTAAAAGTGAATTCTGTTTCCCTGTTAAGTAGCTGTCGATTATGATCATTTTCTCACAAGAGAGGATTTGAATATCCAAGAAATACTGGGAGTTTCAGTACCACATGTAACAAGCTCGCAGTGAAGACGACATCACGGTTATGTATCTTTATTACCTTACTATTCCAATGTTTAATCAAGATCTCATGTGGAACTTTGAAGGCTATGTCCCGTGAAAGACTTCAGCAATCAATGATGAGTAGAAAAATTGATCATTTAAATTAATAAAACGTTTATATGAGCTATTTATACTCTGAAAATCTTGTAAATACAGTCTGTAAATTGTATATACTAAGTTAATATCTCCCTCTCCAAGACTCATGAATTTCGGTAATATGATATCCATCAATTAGTTACCTTTCCTTAAGGTTTTCCTCTGGTTATAAAATAACTGTATTTACACATGTAAACTCAACAAAACATACCTCAACTTGGAATACAGTTTGTTTGCAATAAATCCCAAAGGGATATTGAGAATCGTAACAATGAGTGCACATATACTAGGTATTAATGCAATCCGACTCATTAGCCAAAATATAACAATAAACTGGATTGGTGCAAGCCAAACGTAATTCAAAAGTTCAAAAGCCTACAAAATTCGGGGTTAATTTCAGAAGTAAAAAGCCAAACTTCATAAAAATTCTGGTTTTAAATAGAAGTGTTTTAGGTGAACCTCATCATTTTTAATTAAGATAAAACATAAAAGTTGTATTAATCTACACTTCGCACCTGTTGTAATATCAAAGAATGGCCTTTCTTAAAAAAATTCACATGAACTGCATACCAAAGACTACGGACAGTGTATATATCGAACCGTAAATTATGTTTTAACTGAATCATTGTGCTTGTTATATTTTAGCGTATAACGTTTATCCTTTTTGTTACAATATCAAATGAAGTGTTTATTTGTAGTGGCATTTATTTTATGTATTTATCTATCATAAAATAACTTGTGGATCCTAGAGAAGCCAAAACAACATGCGTGTAAGCGCTCGACATCATTTAAATGCCAAACTACCATATGCATTAAATATTCAAATAAATCTAGTTTGATAAGTGATGTTACTTAACTTGGCGTCGAAACTTTCGGAAACACGGTGTGATCAGTTTTTACGTTTAAACTGGAAAAATGGGCCAGCTGATAACTTAACTTAGGTCTAGAAAACAATAACGCTGAAATAGTGATCTCCCATACATACACTTATTTTTATTCTACAGGAATAAATGAAAAATAGCTGGCTCAAATTAGTGGATTTTGAATATTCAACGTCGAAGGAAATAAAGTGTACAGAACCCAATAAATGTATCAGAAAACCACGACAGTTGCCATTCACAAGACAAACCGCATCTATCGACAACCTTAAGGCTCTCTGTGCTTTTAAAAACTTACAAGTTGGATTGATTATGTAGATACTATTGTAACAACAACTTTAGGGTATTTTCAATTATATATGCTTACACAAGTCTGAGAAGTAAGCTCTGGAACATTTTCAGCAATTAGAGTGCACCTTCACTTCTTCCCAATTCTAAAAGTCTTTAATTGTCGTGGCCAAAAGTACAGATATTTATTCAGTTTACGAGCTCGTTTCCAGTCTTAATTTGCCAGTCAAAAGCATCCTTATGCTTGTTTGCAAACTGCAAGTATACATTTTGAGTCTAGTTAAACTGTTTCGCCTTTTTAATCACAAAATAATGTAGTATTATTTACTCTTGACGCTTCGAATCAGTTTGCTACTGATGACCATAACAAGGGTTATTATTTAGATTAAACTGTTTGTACAAGAATGGTGTATTTCACCTGCCTAAATGGGTTAACGCCGTGTATACGTTTTTGTTCGCATGGGTAGTTAAAACAAATCAGTTTTAAAA
This sequence comes from Trichobilharzia szidati, assembly GCA_944472155.2. Lineage (NCBI taxonomy): Eukaryota > Metazoa > Platyhelminthes > Trematoda > Strigeidida > Schistosomatidae > Trichobilharzia > Trichobilharzia szidati. Next base: position 107,760,131 of record OX235271.1, on the reverse strand, counting down.
TCTATGTACCTTCTGGTATATTTACATATGCATTTCAGTTTTAAGTTCTTAAACAATTTTATCTTGGTTCAGGATATCTTATGTCGCCAAATACATTTGTTTTTGGGGTTGCTTGTCAACAAAAGTGAGATAAATGACTCGCCCAAGACATTAAAAGTAAAAAGTTGGAGCTGCTGTTACAACACTTTAGTTTATTGGTATTTTATTAGACAGAAAACTAGTGATCAGTTTATTAAAACCATTAGAATACAATGGTAGAAGAATAAGGCTCTCAGCTTTCTGCGGGGAAAACTGACAGTGAAGCTGATGGTATCTCGTTTTTTTAGTTAACTATCACAACTTAGAGGATCTTGATTACCTTTCTTCAAGAAAGTCAAGTTTATTTAAAAGGTTTAAAGTCTGTAAAGGTTTAAAACCTTCAAAATTATTATGAACGAACACTTGTATAGATGATGTTGAGTCAGGATGCAAAATTGGATCTATCCATGAACTTTTGAGCAATATAAACGGGGCAACTGTGTAAGTTATTTAAAAAACCGCAGAATTTCAAATTTAAGGAGCATGAAAATGTGTTATCTGCAGTGATATTAAAATAGAGTTCCTGCTGAAGTCCTTACTATCAGCTGTCGTGTAGTTTTGAAATGCGTGAATATAGAAATTATCTCACATATAATCAAGCTTGTTCTTTTTAAATGTACAATAACTGACTAGATACCTTGCTGCAAGTCTGTTTGTTTGTTTGTATGCATATAAAGTTTCAATCAAAACCAGTGTATTCCATGGGTTTAACACTAATGATATTCGGATGTAGCAGTTAAATATCTCGCAAATCATTAATGTTGTTGATTTCACCGGGTGGATATACTGCAATAAATAGCTAAACTGTTGGTATCACTTTCATAATTTATTGGCAAAATCGCAATATTTGAATTGAAATTTACATCTCTAATCTATGGAATTTAATATCAAACTAAATTCATTGTGGCATACAAAACATTTACCATAAATAGACTTCGAGATTCGTATTTAATAATGCTACACACGCTTTCAAAACCTCAAATAAACTTTTGGTGTAAATGGCATATAGAAAGAAGCATAGAAAAGAAATACAAGTTTTCCAACAATCCCCTAAAGTAAAAGCATAAATAAAGAATAATGTAAAAAGCACAACACAATATTACATTTATGCCCAACTTTCAGAGGGAAGTGGCCAACAACTTTTGACGAGGCACATGTTTGAAATTTCTTACCATATCGAATCTTTGTATATCAGCAGTTAGCAGAGTGATAATATCTCCACTTGTTGTTTCAGCTAGAGACTTTTGAGTGAAAGCAAGCATCTACAAACTATGGGTTGAGTAAGGCGATGTAAAACCTTTTTGAATATCAGGCCAGCAATTGCAACGCGTAGACGCATTCCAATTCTGTTGGTTATCCAAAAGGAAGCTTGGTATGAAATGGCTCCAAAAGTAATACACAGAGCTAGATTTAAACCAGAAACAAAGGCTTTGTACACCACATTGTTGACTTTCATACTCTCGATATCCAAAAGTAGCTGCTGCAAAAGTATCGGGCGTAACGTACATGCTGTTATCTAGAGGAAGAAAAACTTATAAAACGGTAAATGTCACAAACGTCTACGAACAAAAGAGCACCTGCAAGGAAAATGTGGAACCAAAAACACCGGATAGCTGCGAACCAAATGCTTGGCTTCCGTTTTGACAATTCCTTAATCCATTCTCTGAAATTTACAAAAAATATCAATATACAAACTTTTCTAAATCTTCTGTGACATGTGAAGCTGCTTCCGAAGCTGGTCTGATGTATATTTCTTTAGAATTCAAAGGGCCACGTTTAGCAGCCTTAAACAGTGGATTTAACCAAGTCAGAAAGAGTTTAGATATGATATTTGCTTTTCTATATGGTGATTCTATCATTTATTAAACTAAAGTGACCTCGAAAACATAATAAAATTTTGAATCTGAGTCAAAAGAGTTCACAGTGCATCATGTTCAATAATCAATTCATATATAGAAAGCTTTCAGAAATCTCTTGATTCGCTGGTATTCCCTGCTTGATGTGTCAGAATATTTAAAGCCTTCTAGGAAATTTCAGAGCATCCATCCGGTCGACTAATACAACACAAGTGTACTTAGAGAATAGGCATAAACTTATTTCATTCAGTGCATTGGAGGTGTTACTACTTTTAACCATCATTTAGTACGAGATTCCCCTGAATAGATCATACACACCGTAGCGGTAGACAGTTCCCCAAAATTATTAGGCACAGCATTCATCACTGAACATTGGGTGCCGACTATCACTGTTCAAGTCGACTTGTTAAGCTGAAAGCTCACGGTCAAGCATCCACGCCATTTGGCACGCCGTTGTCTTAGGCTCGTCCGTTCGTGCATGATCATTGACTGGTCACGCAATCAACTTTGCACTCTAATTCGGTCCCGAAATATACTTCGTAATTTGGACGACCAATTTTGGTGTTTTGCTTTGCCCTCGGTCTACGAGAAATGAATACTATAGAAGTTGTGAGTGTTATATCTTGAGTTGTATACATCGTATTATCCATGAACGGCAACACGCTCAGCCTCTTAACATCTTATAATATACAATATGAGGGCAGTGTGGAGGAAATCAACAGAATGAATAGATAAAACTAGTAGAATGTTTAGCAATCGAAGACACATAACCAGATAACGTAAAGAAGAAAAAAGAACAAACGAAAATGAGGGGAGAGTCAAATACAAAGATAGAATAGTTCGTTAGCTAAGCATTTCATGGAATGGGGTATCTGTAGAGCCAGTAAATTCCCCGGAACTCGACCGCTACCACTACATTATAATAGAACCAAGGCACTGCCATAGAGAGCATTCAATCTTATCCCAAAGATGTGCCGCAAATATGTAGATAACGCTTACACAGTGTTAAATGCAGAAATTTTCTCTAGTTTCTTCAAAAATATGAACTCACTATAGGAGGGAAGAAAATTCATATTTGAATCATTAAATAAACAAAGAGAACTAGCCATGTTAAGTTTTAAGATAAATAGAAGGCAATTAAATCACTGGCGTTTATAAAAAAATAACTCATTTCAATAGATATCAGGACTTTAACTCATCTCATCCATTATCTTTGAAAGTGGCACAGTGATTAGGACTCTCGCCGACCATGCACATGGTCCGGGGTTCGATCCCCTGCCGGCACACACCCGATATCTATGGTCGGCCTGTAAATTTGGGCTACCGATATCCATGCTGAAAATTCCATACCTGTACTGAAAATACTGTGTGGAATCAAGCTGTAAATCAAAATAATAAAAAATCAAAATAAAAAAATAACTAAATAACACCAAATAGTACATCGAAAAACCTAAATGACGAAATGATACGGGTGAAAGCATTAATGCTAGGTAACTACCCCATGAAATTCACAAAAAATATTACAAAAGCTGGCAAGAAAAGAAAAATAATAGTGAAACCAGTAAATATTACCTAAATAAGAGAGAATTTAAGGCATCTGCAGTTTTAACACACAATGAGAGAATATCCGAAACAATACGTAGTATTGTTCATAAAGCTTCAATTAAGGTGGCATTTAGATTGTCAACCTATCTCAGGGACAATTTCTTTTGAAGTACCCTACTGACCCATTTCGACAAAATAATACAATCTAAAAAATACTTGCCAGTGTCCCTGAGGTCAACTACACAGGTCGCACTAGTAGGTCGGGATGGTCAGATTATCGGAGTATGAGAATTTAGTCAAGTGTAAAATGGTTTACCCTACGAAGATAAGTGACTGGGAAAAAACTTATCAGTTGCGATGCACGTATCAACAAATAATAAGGCGGGGCAGAGTCACAATTTCAAAAGCAGTATAGGTGGACAGAGACGTTAATTCTGCGGTTTTGTTCATCAAATCTATACCTAACACACAGATAAAAGTAATATGTGAAGAGAGCTTGGTCGCCGTCTAGCTACTTTCATCATAACGTCTGAAACATCGAATCTCTTATGATTCTGATTTTCCGGTGATAATTTTAACTGCATTGCTACCTAGCGTTATTCAGAATATTAGAATAAATTTATTTATACTTACATACCTTTAAATTACACCAGATTGTAGTTTTCAAGAGCTCTATTATTTTGTATAATAATTCTCCATATTTACCGTTCACTGCACATGAATTCTCTTTCTATAGTCTGCAGAAATTCCGATTCTCGTTATTTTGCCCCAGTAAATCACGCTAACTACATAGTGGAAAGAAACAATAGTTGTGTTGGTACTCAAGTGACCATATTGCAGGTCGAGTTAAACTTTTGGTGGATCGTCATTATGCCTTTGTTTATGAAAAGTTTAGTTAATTTTACTTGTGCTTGAATCCTCGTGCAAAACGTTCAGGTTGGCTTATAAATGCGCTGGAAGTACCCCAGACGTCGACTTTTTAATGCATAATAGTATTGTTTCCTGTTTAAATAAGGGCATCAAGTATTCTTTTTAGGTAACAATGCTGCTTCTGATTCCTTTCCTATGATAAGTTGTTGAAGCGTGCTGACCTTATCATTCATCACGCCCTGGGTCACAAAGTCATGAAGTGGACTTCTTATTTTTTGAGTAGGAGTGCTGTATCTTCTCCATTTATTTTTTTATGACTCAACGCACCATCTAGATGTGATTTTGTTAATCATTCTGACAATCTGATAATCTCTGCTTGAATTCTTTTGACCTTACCTTACTCTCATATAAATGGTTTCCCCTTGAATTTATCAAATGGTCTCAATAAGTGGTCTGCCAGTAACTGACTCATGTGCCAAAATAGTTAACAAAATTATCGGCCGGCAACTTGTGTCAGATAGCTGTGTAGTTCAAATGTTTATTTCAAAAGCGTACTAGAGGGCATGTGAAGCGAAGAAACCTAGTCGGACGCGCAGTAGGGTATTTGTCATTCAATACCTTTCAGTAGACAAAAGGAACCTTAAAATCATGAAGTTGTAATTCCTACTTGGTCGTCCATCTCGTTTTTCTAGATTCCTTAACCGCTCACTACGTCTGACTTGTCTTATAGTCCTATGCTAAGAAGAACCTACATCAGTCTTTCCCTAGGAGCAACTTCCCGAGAATGTCGGTTACACTGACTATCTTTTGGAGCAACACCTAGAGTTCTTTATTGAGTGCATTCATTTTCGCTCGACAGTCTTGTACTTGGGCTTGACTACAGTTATGATTCTGGATCACGAAACGCCATTGTGAGTCTCCAAAACATGAAGATGCCCGATATAGGTATCGCACTTTTACGGAACAGGCCAAGTTTGTTTACCTAGCATTTTAGGAGATTAAGTAGTACTGTCATTTGCCAACCTACATTATTTCCCGTTTTCCCCATTAGAGTTCCTATACCAGGTTATTATCACTCACTTCATAGCTTGAGCATCCTGCACCACACAACTGTCAATGTCCGCAAACTGATTATGCTTCCAAGGGTACGTCTTCTAAAGCCAGTAAGCAAGACCCCCTCAACCTTTTCTCCATGAAAAGAATACCGGTGTTTGATTGTAGGTGTCTGTGTTCTATCTCATTAGTAAAGTAGTATAATATGGCAATTGCTGTTGAGGTTACGCATACATTTTTATGTGGGGAGGGTAAGTTAGTCTTCAAGGTAGGGAAGATGAATAGGTTGAGATGGCTAGAACACGTGATGGTATACCAAGCCATCGCCTTCCTTGAGGGATAATGTTAGCCAGCACATGTTAAGGTTCCAAATGTGTTTGGGTCGGCCAAATGAAAAGCTGGTATTGGTTCATAAAATCGTTGACAGTCAGCTAGAAGAACTACTAGATATATGCCTGCAAGTCTTTGTTTATGGCACAGGTGCATTCACTCTGTGTAATCTCACGTATCTATTCAACTCATGTTGTCACTATTTATTTTCCCTCAAATTTTCGCTCGTTAAACTTCCATTTAGTTTTATGTCTCTACCTTTGTGTGTTGCATGGAATGTGGTAAACTAAACAGTTAGACTTCTTTGCGAAGTCATACTGAAAGCCAGGCAGAATGACACAGGCTAGGTATAACTAGATGCGAAACACTGAATAATGATCTCCAGAATGTCAACAAATGATAACTGCAGTTCCTAATCTTGTTCTTTGCTAAATGACAAATAGATACCTTTCAGTAATCTCTTCTTCCACTCGGGATTCGTCTCCTACTTTGCAAGTGTTTTTTGTGCCATATCACTTTTGTGCTAAGCTGCAGGTACAAGTTGAATTGGTATAATCCACTTGGTGCAGGTATATGCCGTCATTTGTGATAGCCATATCGTCAGTATAAACCTCTATGCTCATCCGACGATTACGGCTGTAGTCCTTGGCAATTAACTTAGCGGTATAAGGAGTGAAGCTTCCTAATATCGGCATAACTGGTTCTGGTGCGTGTTACTTATGAATCCGACAACTTTCGACGATGACTTCAACACTCCGACGCTTCTCTGTGCGTACACACCATTTAAACGTCTTGTACATACATACGTGTAGGGGATCTCTTCTGTGGAGATATCGTTTTAGGTGACTGTGAGAGCTTTCAACTCTATTGTTGGTACTATTAAACAGCAACAGAGTATTCGGCATATATGCCGCAGCCCACGTTTCCTCCTTAGGCATCCAGTAATGCCTGACGTAATTCCATGCCCTCCGATCAACCGTCCTAATGACACTAAGGTAGTGATGAAATCTAAATGGTTAGAAAACAATGCATTTACCTTTCAGGTGTCGCAGCTTTAATAAGACCATATAAAAACCTGCGTACAAAAGGATTTCGAGTCTAAATGCATCAAGTATTAATTAAATTCACCTCACCTTCCCGCTAAAAGCCCGAGATACATGAAATGCACAGATGACGATTTTCGCCTGAATGCGACTATTACGCACGGCGGATATCTCACAGTTGGCCGAATCCACTACGAAAGTTTCTGTAATGGACGTATCCTGCATTATTCTTTGGAACTGTTCCAAGATCCAAGCTACATTACATGACCTTTCTCGCCTCGTCCATGCAAAGAAAGGCCTGCCATGACCCATATTGTCTGTTACCACCAACTGAAATAGAGAATATCTCATTAAGATTTGTCGACCGTTTCACGTATAACCTACCCGTCATTATTGGTATTGTTTGTTGAGTCAATACACACCACCTCTCCATATTTCCGATACAACTGCACCTGTGGTTCCAGGGCGAAGCAAATTCTGCTGGTTATCCCTGTATTCGAATCTACGTATTCAACCACCTGACCGCTTTGCCTTATTATGCGCATAACATCTGATCTCAAAGGCATGGCTACCAAAATAACTTTAAACTGCATCACTTATCTGGTCTCACATCCATACGTAAATTATACACATCTGTGCTCGTCAAAGTTTTATTAAAATTCTCTTCAGCATATTCCGAAACATCACCACCCTCAGATGTAGTCTTCGCAACAGGTGCAATATTCTCCTTTTCATCACCGGACAGGCGTCTAAAATATGGATCACCCATCATAAGACTTCGTTCACATCTGTGATTGTGAACTGTTTTCGCGGAAGAAATGATAAACTCGTCCTCCTTGTAGCGTATACGAAAGCCAGATTGGCGACCGGTGTATTTTGCACTGCAGAAATAAATAATAGAATTCTTACGGTTTGACGCGTAAACCTGAACCTCTAGTTTTTCCCTTCATGCCATATGTACAACGAAAGACTACTAATTTGTACTTCAAATCCTGAGATTCATGGTCCCGTATGCACTTTTTGATTACATAATGTGTATGAGTTGCCTAGGAATACTCTGTCACACATATATACATATATTACTGATTCCAGCTGACTTAGAGCATCTTCCACTTGAACCCAACTAGTATACCGGTGACTAAACATAATTCCGTCAAAAAGTTTTTTGATATCCACTGATATAGGAATGGCAGGTTGGTTGCCATTGTCTCCAGGTGCCAATGCGTTCATTCGGTACCATTGTAAATGAAAACAAAAGCTTTTGAATTAAAAATTCACGAATAGCCAACAGAGTACAGTAAGCAACTTGAAAGTGACATTGACTTGGAAACTGTAGCGGAAAAAATATAACTTCCTCACCACGTTTTGGAAAGTTCCCGTTTATAACCACAAACATGTACTGAAACACTCGTGAACAACAAATATGGACACAAGTGATAAAACAAAGCTCTGCAGAAATCATTGAGACTGCACAAACTGGAGTCAACACCAAGGATTTTAGGTGCACCCTATAATTTTTACATGAAACACATTCTCAAGCATCCTCCTGCACCATAACTGCCTTCAGGCCTAAAGACAGCTTTTGACGACTATTCTTAACAAAATCAACACAGTTCAAGCCAAATAAAAACCAGAATCACGTCAAATGCAGCTTCCTAGATCAAACGAAACAAAACTGAAATCAACTAGACCGCGCATACGTTCTCAAGGTAAAGCCGGAGGAGCCACTTCAAACAGGGGATACGCCATATCAACGCCCATGTTTGGCAATAGGCTCTCTGTCTGTAATGTTATTGGCCAAGACGTTATGTGAAGAAATAATCCTCTTAGCAGCTCCTTCAGCCAAATAGTCAATTATGGGCTCGGACTTGATAAGTGACTCTAGATAGATGTTTTGTGATAGGTCACGCAGTTGCGTGAGGGGCATGCTGCTGTCAAACTTGCTCTGTAGTTCTGCTGTTGACTTCTGAAGTGTCAATAAATCATTTTTGCTACAAGTCGCATTCTCTGTCAGTTCATCCATAATATCAGATACCATAACTCTGGGTGTGTCTGGTGTCAGATGGTTGACGAGTATTAGATCTCAGTCTCTTGACGGTACTTACACGTTTGATAGACTCAACCATTACAGAAACATGAATTTTCAAAATTTCCGGAAAAAGTCTTGAGGATATGAAAAAGATTGCTGTATTATGGAAGTATCAAAAAACAATGATAAACAGCTAAATTACAACATAAAATGTCGGACTTTCCTTTAACAGTGGTCGCTGGGGATAAAATCCTGAGTTCCACGTGATTATACAGGGCATCAGAAGATTCCGGGCTGCAGATTTTACGAGTGAATACTATATGTAGTTCCAGGTGACACAATACAATCCTTGTTAAGTATGGATACGTGGATAATGAAAGGAAAGCGGTTAATCTCCAAAATAATAAGGAAAGATGATTCACGCAGAAACTGAACACCTGCAGTGCAGCAGCGACAAATTTCATCAGATGTTTTCTGACTCAGTATTTAGGCTATGGGATAAAATGAACTAACTCATGAGATATGACGAGACAAAGTGTGAAACTTATCTCGGGTAAGAGGAGAAATTATTGTAAGATAACTCTTTTTCAGTCAGACAAGAACCAGGTGAAAAAATGCGATGATCATTTGTTGACATTTCGGTGATTATTATCCACTTTTCAGCATTTCATCACACCTAGACTATATGTCATTTCGAGTGACTTAATTTCAACAAAGAAGCTTGCACACCTGTTCAAGTTACCACATTCCATGTAGCACCAAAATGGTAGCGAAAAAATAAATCAAATGGAACTCTAGTGAGCATAAATGTTAGGGAGAACCGATAGTGATAAGAACAAAATATAAGGGTTGACTAGATACGTAAGATTACACAAAGTGAATGCATCTGTCATTGACAACGATATACAGTCACACCTCTACATAACATTATAAGTTTAACCCCATAATTACCCACCATCCTACAAATGTGTAGACTTTTACGGTAATACATTTGGCAAGCAAACTGCAGTTCACGAATTAACTTATAACAATGAAGTGGAAAAACTTCTATTAACTTTCTTGCGCAGAAGAGGGGGCAAAGAATACATAATCTCTTGCTTCATGTGGTATTGCAATGCAACTCGATACGCAATAGTATTTAAACGAATAAACTGAAAAACTAAGTCTTCCTTACCTTCTGAACAACTTGTCCTTATTCCAAATAAGGCAATAAATTTCTTTCACGTATAACCCTAAGTTATGTCTATGAAATCGGAATATTGTGGTAATTAAATCTTCCCTCAAAACAAAGGCCACTTGAAACACAAGTTCACAACAATGCCATATATTATGACCACAGTGCTAATGCTTTTTGTCTTAAAATGAAAAGCTTGCAGTTATTAGTACATGAAAACTGAAATAAATGCTGAAATTGAGCTATGAACATCAACAACTACCAAACCAATTAAGACAATAGCGTTTCAATGAACAGAGAACATCTGGAAAACCTGCTGACATACATGAGGTTGATATTGACTCACAAACTATGTCTGACCAGAAATCACTGGCAGACCACACTCAATCTGGATGCAAGCCCGAGAGTCCCACAGTAGAAACTGCAAGAAAGACGACAAAGCCTAGAGTCCCACTCCAGACTTCGACATACCTCCCTCTCAATAAGTCTAGTAAGCAACATGTCAGTCTAAAAAAAGACAATGCATAGGTAAAAAACCATATTCCCAAAAAAGTCATCCATCATGTGAATGAGAACACCCCTTCCCGAACTAGGAGTAATATGCCTAGCAACGCACATAACTTGGGAATGCAACGTAGAACGGATCATCAGGATATAAGGAGCACTAAACGGGGCTCATATAGGCACCATATTAATGCATATTCTTGTCCAAACTCTCACACTATCTATGTTGAACCTCAGCAACATAATGAGTATAGATCGACACTTGACCCTCTCAATAACTTCACTCACACATGTGATGTGAGCCAATATGCATACGACTATGAAAGACCCATGAGGTACAACTACCAAGGTAATCTTAACACAGGGTACCTAGGTCAAGCAAACTATAAATCACCAGTAAATGAACGCAGATGCCCACCTATGGATGCTAAAAGTCAAAACATGCAACAGGATTATTTTCGGATGCAGCAAACAATAGCCCCACTCGCTGCACAATTCATCCAGGAAATAGTACACACACTGACTCTGTCTCACCTCAGAGCCCCTCCAAACATAACGTAGGGATAGTAACAAGTAACCATGTTAACCTCTCCTCCAATAACTCTGGTTTACTAACGATTATGCTCCTGAATGCTAGATCTCTCCTTAATAAAATAACATCGCTTCGCTGCCTGGCATACATAGAACAGCCAACACTAATAATGGTGACTGAAACCTGGCTTACTACTGATATACCTGACTCAAAGCTAGTAATAGACAACTACGACATCTATAGGAACGATAGAGTTGACAAAAGAGGAGGCGGCTGCTTAATATATGCCTCTAAATCCACTAACTCCAATACTTTCAATAACCCAACTACTGACAAACTCCCTGAATCTAAGTGGATAAGCATCCACACAAACGAAAATAAAATTCTCGTGGGATATATATACAGACCCCCTAATAGCCTTCAAATGACTGATATAGCTATTGGAGAAATACTAGAACATGCAGCTACGCTGGACTTTGACTACAAAGTAGTCTGTGGCGATTTCAACTTGCCTGGAGTAAACTGGGATACCTGTACAGGACCTAGAATCCATAACGAGCTACTACAAGCTATAGACGTAGGCGGATGGAAGCAGTGCGTACGCCTCCCTACAAGAAAAGGAAACATTCTTGACCTAATCCTTTGTCATGAAATAGAGCCCATCTCGATAGAGGTAGGAAATAAACTTGATAACAGTGATCACAACATATTGTACTGCACGCTACCCCTCCGACTAACAACTAAACACACACCTAAAAATTCCCCGGTGCACTATCAGTATAGGGACTATAAGAATGCCGATTGGGAATTCCTATCAGATCTGCTGAGAAGTTCTGACTGGGAAGAATACTTCATTAGCAATAACTTAGAAGTATCACTTGATATTTTCTACAAAACAATTGGCTCAGTAAGAGACATAATCGCGCCCCTAAAATCTGCTCTAAAGACACCAACTCCATTTATAGACCGCAAAACGCGACTAAAACTAAAGAAATTGAAAAGGAAATACCATGTATTTAAGGAATTTAATGCGTTAAACCAAATACATGAAACTCTTAAACGGCTTGAAGATAAACGCAAAATGATGTCACAACTTGAAGAAAATAAAGCGCTTGTGGGTAACTCCAAAACTCAGGAACTTTGTAGGATATTGCAGAAACGTCTAGAAAGCAGTAAAGATAATAATGCAAGCAGCTTGGAGCATAAGGGTGTAATATATAATGATCCCCAGGTTATAAGTGAACTCCTCAATGAGTGGTTTTGCAATGACGCTAGAGTGCACCCGACCCCAAATTTCCAAATGACCTGCAAAAGTAACCACAAATTAGTCTAAATAGACTTTAATATACAAAATATAGACTCAACGATTAAGACTTTGAAGTCTAATGGTAATACTGGAACAGATGACATACCATCTGTCATGTACAAAAATGGTAGCACGGAAATGGTAGTCTTGTTACTTAGAATATTTACTCTCTCATTAGAAACTGGAACTTATCCTGAAGTGTGGAAAACCACATACATATTACCTAAGCACAAATCAGGGGCCAAAACCAGTGTATGCAACTATAGACCTATCAATATAACACCGGTAATATCCAGAATAATGGAGAAAGTGGTTAAAGACCAAGTGTCAGACAACTTACTAGAACATGAACTTATCAATCCATCACAACACGGATTTCTTAAAAAAAGATCATGTGTGACCTGTCACATAGACTTTTCAATGAAGTTACACGAAGTAGGGACAACAGAAAAATAGTAATTGTACTATATTTCGATATAACAAAAGCCTTCGACAGAGTTCCCCATAATCTGCTAGTCAGCAGGTTATGCTCACTAGGGATATGTGATCCTCTCCTGAGCTGGATAAAATCATTTCTCTGTGGCCGAAGTCAGACAACGAAAGTTGGCTCGATAATCTCAAGACCTAAACCAGTAAGTAGTGGTGTAATCCAGGGAAGTGTATTAGGCCCGCTCTTATTCATAATATATATAAACAGTATCTGTGAATGCTTTAGTGTAGGTAAACCAATACTATATGCAGATGACTTAAAAGTGACGTATAAATGCAAGAACACAGATCTTGAAATAACAGTAAACGCCATACAGCAAGAATTAGAAAAAATGGATAGATGGTGTGACACCTGGCAACTCCAATTTAATGTCGAAAAATGTGGCTGGCTCTGCATAGGTTGCAACAATTTAGAACTTAACCTGACAATTCAAGGCCATGCACTTCAACGACTGGAATCTGTACTGGACCTAGGGCTGAAATATTCACATAACTTATCATTTTCTGAACATATCTCCAAACAAGTGTCAAAGTCACGCAGACTTATCGGCTTTCTACTCAGGAACTTCTACAGAAATGAGTCTAGAATTCTGTTGTACAAGGTTTGTGTGCGTCCTTTATTTGATTACTGTTCATTCGTGTATAGTAGCATACGCATAGAGGACAAATTGAAAGTCGAGGGAGTGCAGAGGTACTTCACGTTAAAATTACTCGGAACTGAAAATGGTACGAACTACTCTACTAGATGTGATACCCTAGGACTAGAAACACTATGGCTAAGACGCCTGAGACTAAACTTGACACTTTACTATAAGCTTCTAAACCACTTAGTTTTTACCTCTACTAATGGCACTCGACTTTCAGATGACAATGGCTACAAACTAAGACACACTAAGGGTACAGTAGCTATCGAACAATGTAAAACGGCCACCAGGCAAACGTTTTACTTGATTAGGTATGCACAGATATGGAATAAACTGCCAATGGAAATGCGTCAAGCAAGTACATTGGCCTTCTTCAAAAAGGTGCTTAATGACAAACTACAAGAGTTTGCAAACGATAGTAGTTCTAGTTCCTATCTGAGAGCCTCCGAAATTATAGGCCCATTTAATGTATAAGCTTAAATACTACACCTGTTGTTTTTTGCCTATATTTATAATTCTAGATAAAACATTAACGGTTAAGATACGTATCCTCAAACAGACAAGAAATCTCGTTTGTAAAACTACTACCCAACACAATAAGTGGAATAAAATGGACATAAACCGACAACATGAAAAAGGTATAACTCACCACAACATCACATGGACAGATGAACGCTCGTTGGGCACCATATATCCCTCACCAACTGCAACCCACCTTTCCTTAGATAATGTGATGAACTTATATCCATAATGTTGCTGAGCAGTTAATATTCTCAACTCCTGTCGGAACAGCTGAAATTCATAAACCTTCCTAACGCTAAGAAAATACCCACAAGCAGTAGAAATCCATTAATTAATGCGTCCGAAGCTTATGTACTTACTCCCAACAATGACATTGAAGATCAAATGAGATAAACACATCACTGATTTCAAAATAACACATCAATGAACTATAATTCGAGGACTCTGCACACAACAAAGTTATGTATGAATATTTACTTCAAGCTTTATTTTTTTCCCAGGCGCTTATAATCCATCCACCAAAGACCTGGTTTTTTTGTTAATGCGAAGACAATACTCCTGTATTTCCTGTTGTGTTGCACTCACTGACAATCTAGCAGATTTTTCCAACTTTGGAAACAGAAATGATTGTATATAAGTGAAAAGGCTGTTTAATACTACTGGGATTAACATTTATCAAGTGTATGTATAATCTCCAGCGAACATGTAAAGCATATCTTGCTACTGCCTGTAAATTGTGTTTGAATTATATGGTTCTATTTCTGTAACAATTTGATGATGCCTGTAAACTGGCATGTACTCATGTACTGTACTATGAGAATAAATTTATTTATTTATTTATACCAGTAGGATTCCATGAAAATTCAAAAATACACGTTTAAATTTTGAGATTCCTTTTTTATTTCATCCATCACATTGCGCGGATATCAGTATCAAGCGACATTTCCTGATACAAGTGCAGTAAATGTAAATGCCGCCGATGTAATATACGTCAGAAAAGTTTTTTAAGGCTAAATTTCATTTGAAAAGCATATAAAAACATAACTTGTTACTAAACCAACATAGCAACGGACGTTAACGCTTAATTAGCGGGGATATGCAATGAAGCCACTCGAGATCTTGTCCTTCGAAGATATAGCTATCCATAGTGTGTTCCAGTAAGCACAGATAAACGAACTGATCGCTGGGGATGAAACTACTGAAGTTTAATGGATTTGAAGAACCTCTTTGAGCCATTCTTACGCCACCTAATCTAACAATTGTCTACCGAAAATAAAATACTGTGGTTACACAGAACTTAGACGTTTAGGAAAGAATACGGCTGGTTCTTAGCTGATTTTGGGCTGCTCCAACAGCCTTACAGAGTACATCTACCTTTAATGGAATAGCAGTATCTGTTTTGGGGTATCCTAGGCTAAAGCCTCTGCCAGAGAACGTTTTAGTATTGTGATTGCAACAGATAACTCTTCACAAAACTGAAAGTTTTTTGATTCCCCTCTCCCCAAGTTCGTCGGTTAAAGGCTCTATTTAATGTACTCAAGTATGAAACGTCGACAGAGGTTTACTAACACCAGAAAACTTCAAAAGCAAATGAGTAAAGCTGGTAAAAGACATTGTCTGATGGTTTCAACTTCCCTGTGTCTTGATGCGTTCCCAGTGCTTTCCATGTCATCTCAGGGACTCTGCTATTTCTGTCTCCGAACGCGCTTGATCTAACTGATTGTCATACTGTTTTCTCCTACTTTGCTCGAATGTGATATTTATGTGGTTTACGATGAGTAAATCATCTATGTATACCTCTGGAAATAACATTTAACACAATAAGTAACTCATATATTTTTGAAAAGTTCATGTAGCATTCTATGGACAGAATGGCATTTTCAAAAACTCATGCAGTTCAAAGGGATTGATAATGATTGTTTTAGGTATGTCTTCCCCAGCCACCAGAATATTGTGATAAGCGTGAACTAAGTCCATTTCAGTGATTATCATGGCGCTGCGAAGACCATTATAAAAGTCCTACATGTAACACACAGGGAGTCCGGTTTACTAATTCGAGACACTATAATCATCACATGAGCACAAGTCTGTTTGATTTTTCTTGGCCGCACTGCGCAACGGTGAGGTCTGCTGACTAAATAAAGGTTGGATGACACCCTCAACCAGATCATTTTGACGACTGTCGCTGTCCAGCGATTTCTATTTTTCGAATCATCCTGATGATCGAAGATCGATTTCATTGCGTTTTGTCTATGAAATGTGACTGGCGATATACACAAAAGCCAATATGGAATGAGCAGAATATTTTCGAAGGAGAAGATCTGGAGTCGAAGCAACGATCAGAGAGAAATAACAGTAGTTTACGCTTAACTCGCGAAATAACTGTTACCCACTCGTTCCTTTTGTAGCTGATATTACGGACAATCAGAAACCAAGCACGATATGGTGTAGTATTATAGGGTGGCGCAACTAAGAAGGAGGTCGAAGTGCTTTTTTCAGTCAGAAGACGAGAGGAGCAATCGAATCAATACACTGGACTTAGCTAGGCTTCATCGGACCACTGGAGATCGTCTTCAAACCTGGTGCCTTCGCTTTCAAAACATGGACTATTACATATTGGAACCTTTAGATTTTCAGACATTTCTGTATAAATCTCACAAAAATTTAAAATCTGACTAAGTGTGGATGGACAATCTGATCTGTGATTCTGTGAATTAATTTGACCTCCAGAGTCTTAAGATTGCTGTTGCGTAACTGAGGATTTTATCTGTGAAGTCCTTATGAGCTATCAGTGGATTTTTTTGGTTATAAGTAACCAACAAGTATTAAACGCCATAAAAAAAGCAGATGAATGAGGTAAGACAATGGTGAATGCTTCGAATAAAATATTGTCTTATTAACTCAATATTCAGCGTCAACACATAATTTCATTTGTTACAAAGAATGAGATGCTGTCATATGACGGCGAAACTTTTGACTGAAAGCCTTGAAAAATAAGAAACACTAGATCCAAACACCTTTTATCGTAGAATGCCTTCATGTCCATGCTTTGTTTTAGTGCTCCTCAGGATAAGACCTCATGAAGGCGGGAATTCGGATCAAGGTTAATTCACCGAGCAACTGGCTGCCGCCAAGATGAGCGTCTTCCTATTTGTACCAAATATCTTGGGTAGGTATCGGTTAAGATCTCACTTGCCAATCGCTTGCATATGGCTGTTATACGAACAACCGTGAGTTAAGATTCAACTCTCACTGGAAGAGCGACAGACACTTTTACGGCTAATAAAGTTATATTCATCCAAGCGAACAACCACTGCGAAGTCCGTAAGGCAGTCAATCAGAATAAATCTTGTTTATTTGGGTAAAGGAAACACAATGCAGAAATATCTGCATATTCGCTCCGAAATGTTTAAAGAAGTGTAAGAATGTTAAACAGGTTGCCTACTTTGGGATTTTCGGAGATTAATTAAGTTTCGTATAAGTACCGATTCGCCTCCCATTATTATTGTTCACATTTGGCAGATAAACTTATAAGATAAAGTTAGGATTCGGTCTCATTCCAGTCGGACAAAAGTGGACAGATTTTGGGCAAATTGTGAAAATGAAAATATAATAGGTAAATCATAGGTAGACAATGATTAAAATGAAAAGTGCTAGCTAAAAAATGGACAATATTGGCCGTATTTGACAAAATACTCTACAATCCAAAGGGAAATAGTGGTCAAAATTGTAAAATATTGGTGAAATTTCAGTAAAAATAGGAAAGCTTACGTCACATTACCGGAATTTGCTCATTTTTTCGTACTGTTGGATCTACTCATAATTCAATTATTCCTTACCATTTATGCCCGATTGGGTAGAATCTTTTCCCAGCCTAGATTTGGTCTATAAATTCTTGTCAGGATGCATTATCAGTATAAGTAATAATTTTTACATAATTACCTTATGGTCACTCTTCCAAACTGTGATTAGCTGCCTCATTTGTATTGAAGTTGTAGTTCTCTTGGATTCATATTCTTTAACTTCACCGATTTTATTATTCTGAAAGGTAACATTTCTCTTGCAGTTGAAAGTATCAAGAAGTTAGGACGTATCTGAAAGTGTGTAGTGTCTTTGTAACAGTGCTGATAAGTTCTGAAATGAATATATAACTGTCAACCTCCGGCACATATGCCAAAATATGTAGTTCGTTTAAATTATCGTTTTTAAGTATACACTGTGTAACCCAGAGGTATTTTAGTGAAATGCGGCATTGAAGCAGAGCCACATTGACGAACTAGAGGAAAATACTGCCTGATTAATAGAGTCAGTGATTTAGTTATATTAATGTAATACTGTTTCACTTGTTGAGGTACGTAGCTTGAAATGGACATTTGTCTCGGGTAAAGTGTATGGTTTTCATCTCATGGGTTCCCGTCCAAAGTACCACCGTTGTACTTGATGAGACTTGGAAATATTTGCAAAATTACTGACAAACAAAAGTGCATGACTTATTTTTGATGCGTGGCACCTAAATGATAAAAATTATTCAAATGCAGTCTTTTCGGTGTAATAGTTGAATGTTTAGACAAAAATGTGTCAATAAACAATTTGAGATCCCATAATCTAGATCGAGACTGAGTTAGTTAATCGTTTTCCTAAACCTTTTGGAAAGTGTTTGCCGGTGAATGTGCATCCTGTTTCTTCCCCTTCAAAGTAGTGTATACGTAGAGGATACTTCCTCATTTGATCCCTGTTTAATAGTATCCAGAATTTCGCAAAGCATACCAGTTATAAGTAGCGCTAGGGATCTATATAAAAGAATCCAGTTTTAATTGTCAAGGGAGCAAAATAATTAGAAACTGCTTGGTATAATATTTAATGTCTGGTTTTTATTTTTATGTATTTCAGTGCATATAATAGACGGTTTCATGTAATGAATTCCTAATTTGCGAAACAACTGAAGTGTGAAGGCTTCCGCACAAATAAAGTAATGAAAAGTGCGTAAACAGTGTAGCATCTTAAACTGATATAAATAAAATAGGAAGCTGAAAGAAATGTGACAGTGTGCAACTGCTTTTGCGGTTGAAACTGAAATTTTACATTATTTATAGTAACATGTAGTAGTTTAATGAAGACTGAAGAAATACTTAATTAAAAAAACTAAAGTAGAGATTACTGCTAAAAGTTGATGAAATCACGTAAACGGATTGTGAGACATGACCATTGAAAGGGAAAGATATAAAAAGGCTAGCCATCTTTGACCACAGATGTTTACATACTTTCTCACGTGCTAAGTGGTATAAATGGTGAGTAATATTAATGTTAGGCGCAGTGTTAGGTTGGGAGAGGAAGTCGATCGATGAGGTTGTGAAGGTAAATCGATTGAGATGGCTAGGACACATGTTACATCTACCAGGTTAGCATTGAACAATGTTCGCTGACGTAGGATTAGGTTGGAAGAAGGTAGGGGTGGACAGACCAAAACCTGGAATCAGTCCATTAAGACTCCGACAGTTTGTTTAAGCCACGTAGGAATGTGTAGGCTGTCTGGTTCTCAGGATGCTAAGAACCAATGGTTTGAGATTATTGGTGATATTGCCTCCAAAGCCTCAGGATGGTCGGGGGTGGGTGCCTTGCGCTGCGGGTTGGCCACCCCTCCGCACACCTCTTGAAATGCTCCCATATGACCGGGCGTCTTACATAGCCTCTCCTGAGGAAGTCCTACTCACTGCCTTCACGTGGCGGAGGTGTTTTTCACCAAAGTGAGAGGGCGAAAGCGGATGCCCGGCGCTCTTCACCGGGTTGACTGTCCACTGGATGACAGTCTAGGGGAGATGGCTAAACCCTGATTCCAAACCTCCAACGACTGGCGTATGACGCTCACTGGAGCTCACCGGCAGACGTATGGACAAAGGGCTTGTTGGATGTCCTGGATGTCTGGCCCCATTCAAAAAGGCGTATGAACCGAACTCCGGTCACCGGCTACCAATGGATAGTGGACTCCCTACTCCACTCCTACTGCCTTGTAGGTCACACTTGGTTGTGTAAAGGCTAGAGCTGCACTCTCAAACAAAAGGCCGAGCGATTCTGGGGACATCACTCGTACCAAATTCCGATGAAACTTCATAAACTCTCTTGATTCGAGATGTTCATGAAGCCGGCTCATCCTCCCGTAGGAGATAGCCGAAGTAAAGTAAAAAAAAGTATTAGTGATATTACTCGAAATCGTTGTCAGTGGCACAGATGCATTCACTCTTTGTGATCTCCTATACCTACTAAACCGTCATGCTTTTCCTTGTTACTATTCTTTCAATTCCACTTTCGCTTTTTATAGTTCTTTTAAATCTTTCTCCCTTGTGTGTTGCATGGAGTGTGGCAACTTGAACTACTGCACTTCTATGCTAAGTTCCATGTTGAAACTCAGTTAGTCAGATAAATCTGCATGAGATTGTTTCTCTGAAAACTCATTTTCTTTGTAACCTAAGAGAGTCCGATAAAAGCTTGTGTTTTATATAACACTGATATTTGCATTTCTCCTGCTGAAAAACTAAAGCGTTGGTGAGAAACATGGGATTTAATCTTTGTAGTTAAATTGATATCATTTCTCAAGGATAAACATGAGACATTCTGACCTTTTTTCTTTTTGTAGGTTACATACGCATTGTACTTCTGCTTGTTGCATGCTATTTTATGAGAAGTAGTTGTGAAATAACGCTCCTCACTTATGTCTTGTCATGTCTACTTGATGCATTTGATGGTTATGCTGCACGATCATTAAACCAAAGTAGGTTCTATTTGTATTATTACTAATTTTTTTTATCAAGGTACCAAGTTTGGCGCAATGCTCGATATGATTGTTGATAGATGCTCAACAATGTGTTTGTTGGGATGTCTGATATATTTCTACCCTTCGTATATGTTTTTCTTCCAAGTCGTCATGATAGTGGATATAGCTAGTCATTGGCTACATTTACACAGGTAAAAAGTCTTGTAATAATTACTTCTGCAGTTCTGTTTTGTCAGGTAGTTCGAGTCACAAAATTGTAGACCTAAACAGTAACCAGTTCCTCAAACTGTACTATACAAATAAAGTGAATGACATCACAAGATGTTTATTTTCTGTTTAAACAATTAGGTTGTTCTTTTTTTGATGTGCGCTGGAAATGAATTATTCTATACGATGCTGTATGTATCTCATTTTTATCCTGGACCGAAATGTAAGTCTACATCTTATGCCATTATAGTGTTGATGTATGTGATTCATTTTTATATTGTACTAGACTAAATGGTGAAGACAGTGTAGGAATCTTGGTGACATTACGATTAAGAAAACTGTTTAGTCACACCTTAGACTTATTTCTTACTTTGACATTCCTCTGATTAGCACTTAAGCCTCATACTTGATGTTCTGAAAATGATACCATTATTTCACAGTCTAAGCAATAATAATGCAATAAAAGTAGTAGAACTTTGTCATACCAAAACATGATGGCAGCCTGCGAAGTCTTGAACTGTTTATTTGGACGATGCAGGAAGGTGCATATGGTCTAACGCCCTCGGTTTGCTAAGAATCAGTAATTGGTGATGATTAGTGGCATGAATCAAAATCGTTATCAATATCGCAGATGTATCAGGTCCTGGTTATCATTTGGGTTCTGGAAACCTTCACCAGTCTTCATCGAATTACTCCCTCTCTCATCCATTGCGATTTCATTAAATTTCTCTCCTTTATATTTGTGTCCTTTTCCGAAGTTTGACCAACTGAAGTGCTGAAGTATTTCGCGAAGTCCTATGTGTGTCAGTTGGCACAGATTATATTATGAGGTTTAGTTAAGTGGTGGGAATATTTCTCATTAACCTTAACATGTTGCTTTCAGTACAATGGTCCCGATTCAGAATTCCACCTCACCTAGTTATCCATACATGAATGGTCTGTCTCATTAAGCCTCACAATAGGTGTGGCTTATGATAACCTGGTACAGTCCTAACCACGGTTAATTGTGGCTCATCGCCTATTATGCAGATATACATGTAATTGGTATGCTTCGCCAGCTTTTTTTCAAGTTTTAGTTCGGTAAGTTAGCAGTCGTACGTACTTACTGGCCATCAGTATGGAAATATGCTGTTATGTTATGCTACTATAGTTTTAATTTTTTCGGAGTAAAACTCTTATTTTACCTTCCCATTTTTTCCCTTTCTGATAATAATCAACTAGTGTTATCTTTTGGATTGTCAAACGTGATGATTTGTTTGTTGGCTCCGGTTGCATTTTTGAAGACATCGATTAGCCTTATTCAATTGTATGCAGCTTGCATAAATATGGCTTCAGTGGATGAAAAAGAACGATCTCAGAATAAGTCGAATTAATAAATAGAAACCAAAATGGGCATGTACAATTATGAAACAAAAGCTGTCATAATAACTTAATTACAAAAATTAACTAAATGCGTTTAGAATGGCAATCATTCAAGGGTATTCCTTCCCTACAAGATTCACTTTTTTTAAAGCTGATCTTAGTAGCCTCAAAGAATTTAATATTTTATTGTATATGTCATGTGATATTACGCCATTATTTTGGAATTATTTTATTTATTTTTTTTTGCTGTTATGAAGACGGCAGGCTAAATTGACTCTCCTAGTATCCTTAATATATTGTCCTTTATATAAATGTAATTTGGATATAAGGTAAATGACTTCATACTTATTTATATTGAATGTTGTGTATTGCTGCTTCACCTAATTTTGGCTCCTCTTTTTTCCTTCATGAATTCATTCTCAGCATTTCTTTCACTTCACTTATTTATTATTTATAATTTCATATGATCATTTCATTCCATTCAGCTGATTGTTTTACATCTTTGTGTGTATCTTAATACACAGTTTTTATAGCCAGATGTGAATATCATGAAAACAAAATATATTACAAATTTGTCTGTTATAAACCAGAAGACAAAAATTCAGTCTTATGACACAACAAGTTTTATGAATTCCAGTTATTTTGTAAGCATAATTCGATTATTGCAAATGACTAGAGTAAATGAGAATGACAAATGTAAATGGCTAGTTAACACATAGTTAGCAGTAACTGATTCGAAATTTGATGCTAGCTAGGAATATATTGTGATTTGCATAGAGTTGACCAATTTGTTTAATTCCTTTACATTCCCAGTGGAACCTATGGCTTCAAGCTTAGAGAGGCGTAAAGTTTCGGTAGCAGTGGTTCTGTTCTATTTTTACGGCTCATGCTCAACCTTCCCTCTTTACCAGTCTTTTTACTGACTTAGTGAGGTATAGGAGTGCGTCGTTGGCCGGGTATCGAACCCCGAACCACATGAGGCGTGGTTGGCGAGCATTCTACCGCCGTGCCACCGACGCACAAGCTGACCACTTATATGATTCTATTTTGAAAAATATATATCCAGTGTATGCATTCGAGATATAACCTAACACTCTGATAATATGATGAGTGCACTTGAGTAAGAATGCTATTTAGTAAATGGGGTAGGGCTAATTTACATCCAATCTCCTTTTTATTGGCGCATAAACTAAAGTGAATGACAAATATTTCTTCTCTTGCCAGCCCTTTTTACTATAATTAAACTTTCTAGTCTAACAATGCAAGTGGAGGAGTTAATCAAAGAATTTTAGGGCAATATCATACATAAGTCTAAGATATTACTTATACAGGCATATGTTGTAGGTAGCAAACTTAAACAAAAGGTATTTATCGGGATAACCGTGTTATATGCTATATTGAAGTACATATTTATGAGGAAAACTATTCGATGACTTAAAATTGTTAAAATATGTAGGAATTTTAAACAATGACTGGTGGTGGTCATGTAGAATGAACATAGAAAATGTTTGCAAAATAACAACAAGCAGTTCAATAGTATCGTTTGATTGATTTCAATAGCGTAGAATGTTTTTATAGTTTTGCGTGAGGGCTGACATATTGTCTAGATTCTAAGAAAACAGATAGTTGTCTTGCAGATTTACCAACCAGGCATTTGACTTCAAGGCTGCAGAGCAATTTCAGGCGGTGCATCTTCGTGAATCATATATCATTCGTTCCTTTTGGATCGTGGAGTTCTATTTATCTATTATAATTAATATTTTCTAGGAAAGGCTGAAAATGGTTTTACTTAGTGATGTATGTTAAGATAATTAATTGTCAGTGTATTTATCACTCCTAACTATGCAGTTTCTTCAAGGAGAAGAAACTGAAAACGACAACAATAATTAGTATCATTTCCTCATGTGAGGAGATTCAACAGCCTACCTCCGATCGATGAGTCTCAAATAGAGTAAGGCATGTGTCCTAAACTTCTCAGCTAGTCAAAGTCACCAGTGGACACTTATTTATTCTTCCTGCTATCGAATGTGAAATTTGAAAAACCATTGCAAATAAGCTTAAAGATGAAAATAGATTACTAATAAAAATAGAAGTTTCTCGATATAAATGTGGGTATGCATGATAAAATCTTGTACCATTGGGCTTAAATATCATGTAAAGGATCATACAGCTTATTAGTTTATAATCTTTTATTTTGGATCATTTGACAGAATATTTTGTGCTACTGATTGCTAAGTAATACGTAGAAGATTATTTTTAATCTTATGCAGAAATATCAACGCCTAGATCTGTTTACTAAAATATCGATTTTCTACATAATATATTTATAAATTTGTATAAAGTAAAACAAGTCGAGTTCTGCACTGTATGCAGAACTCCGCCCGGAACAAGCTGGATTCAGGAAAGACAAATCATGTGCTGATCAAATTATAACTGTATGAATTATTATTATTTTTTTCATTACAGCTTGATTCCACACCGTATTTTTGGTACAAGTATGGAATTTTCAGCATGTGATATCGGTAGCCCAAATTTAGCAGGCCGACCATTGATATCAGATGTGCGTCGGCAGGGGATCGAACCCCGGACCATGTGCATGGTCGGCGAGAGTCCTAACCACTGTGCCACCGACGCACAAGTGAAGGGGGCACAAAGTATAGAATAGTAGTCAAGCCTCCACCTCAACTTCACTGACTTTGTTAGCGTTGACTGGGAAGTAATTTGGGAATTACTTCAACACTATGAAGTGCGGTACCCTAGTCTTTACCGACCTCATTCAACAGCTGGTTATATGAAAATGTCACGTGTCAGGTGATCCACAACGGAAAACTCAGTGAGGCGTTCGAAGTGCATACAGGAATAAGACAAAGCTGACTGCCTATTATCACCAATGATATTCATACTTGTGGTGGACTGGATCATCCGTTAAACTGTGCATGGGAGTGAGCAGACAGGAATACGTTGGACTCCAGAAGATCTGGATTTCGCGTGTGGATGATATATGTCTAATGTCACACTACGTCAAAGACTTACAGGCGAAAACCAACAAACTGGCTGAAAAATCAGGCTCTGAAGACAGGACTCCAGGTGAACTATTTTGTGATCGTTGTATTCCCATTGAAACACAAAATGTGAAACTTACATTCCTTGATACCCTCATTTCGGAACTGTACCTTAGACATGTTTTAAGATCTCTTTGTACAGTTACACTAACAATAACTAAACTTATCATTTCTGTTGTCAATAATCTTGCTGTTAGTATAAGACCGTTTCAACTATTTCACAAATCAGCTATTCCATATTGAAACATTCACTGAATTCATGCCACTCCTTGTACCAATGTGTTAACTACAACTAGTTTTAACCTTGATAAATATTCCACTAGTTTTCCCTTCTACTATGATGTTTATTGATCACTATTCTTTGGTAATCTCATCCAGCTTAATTACCATGGTATTGATTAAGTCTGTTTTTATATATGTGTCATGCTATCACTCATAACCTGAAATCGATGTCATCATTCTTCTATCTATGTAGCTTTTATGTAAACAAATTATTTTATTCATTTTTCCTGATATTATCTGGTCAAATTATTTATAAAATATAGAACACGATTTAAGTAAATACGTATTTTCTGTAAATTCTCATCAGGCTTTACATTTACAATGATGAAACACTAGTCATAGGCATTTGAATTAATGTGCTTAATAGAATACAGGATCAGAGTTCAGAGATGTGAATTAATGGCTAACAATAGAGGTGATCGTAACAATAATGATAACAAGGATAAATTCATTCAAGTGTTTATACAATCTGGGCAATGGTGAGTGTGTAGGTCGAATGTATTGTCACTTAAACGACTGCAGCTAAAAGTGGTTAAGTATAATTTGAAGGACACGTTTGAAATATATAGAGAAAGTAAGAGATAAGAAGACCAACGACGAAACAGTGATCTCTATGGATGTCCCCTCCCTGTTCACTAATCTTCATTTATTAGAGATCATCGACTTTATCTGTGAATCTCTTATAAAAAATGATATAGATGTAGGTATACCGTCTCAGACACTACGGGAACTGCTAAACCATTGTACGATGAATGTGCAGTTTCAGTTAAACAACGAATTTTACCGTCAAATGGAGGGTGTAGCAATGGGCTCCCCTCAGGGTCCTCTCATAGTCGAAATGTTTGTGGCAAAATCAGACAATCGTTCACTCAAAAATGTTATCAACGAACTCTCGTTCTACTGTAAAGATATGGACAATACTTTTATCTTTTGCATATTAACAAATTCGATGCCGAGGTCCTTCTGCAAACGTTCAGTATAGGACTCACCCACAAACTGAGTTCACATCATCTTATCATTTCTCTATGTCCTGCTAACAAGGAAACAAGATAGCAGTACCAAGCGGGATATTTTCCGGAAGAAATCATGGGTTGACCAATACACCCATCTTAAGTCGTTTGTTCCTCCTGCGTACAAACGAAATCTTATCAGTGTCGTGTTAGAAAGGAAAATAGAAAACTAATTATATGATAACGTATACCTGGAAAGATTTGTTAAGGTTTCCATGAGGAGAACAGATAGAAAGAAATGCATACAAACTGTGCAGAAGAAACGTATATACATGATTTACCGTTTAAAGGAGACACAGCAACTGAATTGCTGACATCGCAACTTGGAAGAATAATAGCTAACACATTCTTTGCCGCAACACTGTGTTTAAAGTTCGCCATTCGTTTTATAATTCCAACGCAGGAGAAGGATAGGCTACTGAGTCTGGCCAATTCAATGTGCATTTATAAATTTAACTGTTCATGTGGAGATAGTCACATAGGTTAAACAACTCAGCCAGCCCACCATCGTCTTCTGGGGCATTGTCCAACGTGGTTAGCTAGAGGAGTCGTAAAGTCAATCAGAAATTCCATACTGATACACCTAGTGGATACGGAGCACAAGATTGACAAAACTACAGCTTTTCCAAATTCTATACAAGGTGCTACCTCAACCCTCTAGGTCGTTAAGCCTAGTTGAGGCAGTTGTCATAAAGACTTCTCAACCCAATCTATGTGTTCAGAGAAAGTTTGTTCAGTCTCTTTCCATCCCTTGGCCTTCGCCTTCAACCTGAAATAGTATATCTTCCATGACACTGGGTAACTGTAAATATTATCTCATTATTTTATTTTTAATACTAACTGTATTATCAGTATCATACTGTGCTGTAGTTGTATATTTTGATCTCGTTTTCTTAATTTATTATTATTATATTATCTAGTCACCAAGTAACAATAGTTATAGGATTTTCATCATGAGCTGACATTAGTTAGAGAACTATTGGAAAACCTGGGAGTACTGGATCTCTAAATAATGTCAGCTCATAATGAAAATCCTGTAACCAATCAAACCCCTACAAACCAGTACTTGAATAACAATAGTTATGTTCCTTTCTACCCCTACTACTATACCCATTCGACCTATACACTCATCATTGCTTAGATTATTTTAACAACGGAATGAAATCATCCTTGTTATTATTATTATTCTTATGATCACCTCTACTGTTGTCCATTAATTCACATCAGGAGATTTAGAAACACAAGTATATAGAAAATCAACGCACACAGATCAAATACTTAACTATACTAGCAATATTGCAATTACTGACAAACGAAACTGTGTGCAGACATTGTTTAAAAGAGTTCAGACACATTGTAGCACTCCAGAGTTGAAAAGAATGGAAGAAAAGTACCTAAAAACGGTCTTCAAAAAGAATGGTTATCCACAAAATTTCATCAAAAAGTGTTTAAAGTCGAATCAAAACACCAACAAAGAACCACCATCAAAGACCACAAGAAAATTCATTCTACCATACATAAAAAATATCTCTGAAATAACAGCTAGAATACTGGAACCGGTTGATATAGATATAGCACAAAAGCCAATCAAATCGCTTAATTCGATATTATGCAAACCAAAAGATCCAACAGAAAAAGGGGATAAAATTAATACCATTTACAAAATAAATTGTATGAACTGTAACAAGCATTACATCGGCCAAAGTAGGCGTCCCCTCCGAATTAGAATCCAAGAACACAAATCAGCCGTGAAAAGACACGATATGTATTCTTTAGTATCAATGCATATAGGCAATTATGGTCATCAATTTGATTGGGATAATGTCAAAATCTTAGACAGAGGAAACACTAAAAGTGCCAGAGAATTCCTAGAAGCCTGGTACTCAAACGGAAATGCAATTAACAAACACGTTAATATAGACGAAATATACCAACTAATAAAAAGTAAATCAGGTGACCAGAAAGTTTAAAATCCAAGTCAATAGAAAATGGTCAATACATATGTAAGGATAGTTACCAGGAGACGCAATTATATCACAGATGAAGAAATTTAAATCATTTCGCTTTATGCTAAATATTGCTCTGAAGATGTTGTCCAGAAGGACGACGAAAGCTCCACAACTAAACCAACCAGCTCAGAGAACACTATTAATTACTGATCCTATATTCTATCAACCACACTAATCCAAATGCCTATGACTAGTGTTTCATCATTATGTAAATGTGTAGCCTGATGAGAATTTACCGAAAATACGTATTTGCTTAAATTGTGTTCCATAATTATCATTATGGGATCATTTCTATAATTTATAAAAATAGACCGGAGTGAATGTTAGTTTTTTAAAATTATTATCAATTTTGTATTCTTTCTGTAGAATTAAAGTGATTCATTATGAACTATCACTCAACTACCTTCACTTTGGTGAAATTTCTTACTTAAATCTTGAGGCAATTTATGAAATTATTAACGATATGAATTCACATCCTATCAGGATCTCTGAATTTTTTTTACTTATTAAGGGCATTACACTGACAGAATTCTGTGTATTTGGATTGGACATTAGTAACTAGTGTGACGTATCTAGTCCTTTCTTTGGTGCAGACTAAATTCTATCAGTCAGATTTTGCAATGTGGCCACCATTCTAGGTAGCTTGCCATCACGGTACACATTGATTTGATGATATTAGATAGATAGCACGAAACCTAGGTCCAAGGCTTCCTGCCGATTGCCTCCAACCATCTAATATCATCAGAATTCTGTGTCTCAGAGGCGAACTAACTGAATATTATTTGGGCATTAAAGTGTTATCTAGCCTGAATAGAACATAGATAGTTGTATTGCAAATTTTGAGTACAATAAACGTTACTGTTCTGACTAAAATAAGATAAATGGTCCTGATGGCGTACCTGCCATTGTCCTCAGGAACTGTGCTGGTATTTTGTGTTACCCTCTTACTAATATTTTTAATGCTTCCTTTTCCAGTAATGTTCTACCTTCTGCATGGAAAAACATTAAAATTGTCCCTATACCAAAACAATCTTCTGGTACCGATATTAAATTTAGGCCTATTGCAATTACTTCTCCTTTTTTAAAATTGATGGAAAAACTACTTTTACTTCGTCTTGAACCTTCATTGAAAGCTTTTAATGACCCTAAGCAATTTGCATATAAACATGGTAGAAGTACCTTGGATGCTGCGGTTGTCTTATATCATAATGTTGTTTCTTGTTTAGACAAAGGTGCCAAATATGTTCGTGGTGCTTTCCTAGACTACACATCTGCGTTTGACTCTGTACCTAGGGGCCTTTTATTAAATAAGCTCTCCTTGACGCACACAGCATCCTGGGCTAAGAGTTGGTTGCATTCTTATTTTTCTGATAGAATGCAGTATACTGCATATAATGGCAAATCTTCTTCTGCTTTGCTTACAAAAGCCGGTGTTCCTCAAGGTGCCGTCCTCTCTCCCTTTCTTTTTACTTTCTTCCTACATGACCTGCCATATTTAAACGAAACCAATTTTGTCAAATATGCTGATGATCTGGCTGTATCACTGCCTATCACTTCTGAGTCTGACTGCTCCAAACTTAATAGCTTTCTGTTGGACATCAGCATGTGGTCTAAGTCAAATGGTCTTATGTTAAATCCTTCCAAATGTCAGGCAGTTAACTTTACCTTCAACCATCGACGTGACATACATGAACTAGTTAGTTCCCATGGTTCCTGTAGCATAGATGGTACAGAAATTGAAACCAAATCAAGCATTAAATACCTTGGATTAGTTCTTTCCTCTGACCTTTCATGGTCATCTCACATTTTATTGGTCTCTAAGAAAATGTTTCGTCTTACCTTCTACATTAAAAAGTTAAGACAACAAGGTATCAGCCAACCTTTAGTTCTGCAATTTTTAAACTCCTGTATTTTACCCATTTTACTTTATTGTTCTCCATTAATCTTTCCTGGGCTTCTTAAAAAAGACTATGCCGTATTACGAAGGGTATTAAATGCTGTGAGTAGGGCTTGTGGTTTGCCACTGCGTGAGCTCGCCAATACCATAGTCGAGAGACACGTAAATTCCTGTACAAATTGGGCAAAGGCCGTACTGTCAGACCCTCTGCACCCTCTTTATTCACAATTATCCCCTTGTATCTCATCAGGTAGAACAAGAAGTCAATATAAGAAATTATATGCTCGTACCACTAAGTACAAAAATTCTACAATACCGTATTTAGCCCGTATTTTATGTGATGAAGACACTGTTAGACGTGAAACATATAAGTTACTATGTAATTAGCATAGTGAATCGACCCTTTCATTGTTCATCTCTCTGTAATTCTATGGTGTCACCCTTTCTATCGTTTAATTATAACTTTGCTATTTTTATTTTAGTTGATATTACTATTATTACTATAATTTTATATTTTTCTCCTTATCCTATACTGTAATTGCTACATAGCTCCTATAAAAACGTCTTGTTATCACTATTATGTATTAATTATTCCATTTATCTATTTTTTGTTGTTGTCGTTTTTGAGTAAATTAGATGCAATACTGTACTGAATGCTGAAAACTCCTTGCTGTATCATTAATACTGTTTTTGGAATAAAGCAAAAATTATTATTATTATTATTAAATTAGCACAAGAATACTACATTTTTATTTCTTATCTTAACGTCATCAGAGAAGTCTTTTTTCCTTTGCCTTCCAAGTGGAACATAGGACCTCAAGCTTTTGGAAGTTTCAGTAGTGACGGTGGTGTTATCTCTCCTAGGTAGGAATTGCTAGTCTCACGTTCAACCTACCCTCTTTTCCCGATTCACTATTGGCTAATAAACTAGGGTGAGGTTTCTGAGTGCATCAGCCGAGAACTGAACCCAGACCACATATACATAGTTGGCAAGCTTTCTACCAGTGAGCTGCCAATGAACATTAAAAGGAGTTAATGCTCTCATATATATTTCGCAAATGTTTTTATTTTGTTATCTACTGAACAAGCTTATATTTTATTAACCAGACCTTTGACACTGTAGGACGTTGATAAAAAGATTAAGTGATGAAAATTCGAACTCAGCTTATAAACAAACACAAAAGCGAAAATTATATTTATATAAATCTCACAGAAACATAAAATAAATAATTCCATCGTTTCGTTCGTCACATTGGTCCGAATTTCTTCAGGGAAATAATCCAAGTTAAAATACCAAAGGTAGATATAAATGACATATCTTATCTTTGAAATTCTTGTACAGTCATGTAAGTGTCATGAATAATCATCAAAAAGTTAGAAATTTGATAAGGTTAAAATTTCAGGTTAGACCGCAGATTTATATTAGTTAGAAAACCATTAAAAACCAGAAGTACTGAACAGCTGTTTCTTTCTAGTTTTCTGACTGCTCAGAAGTGGACATCCACTGGGGCTCGAACCCAGAAACTTCCATTTACAAAGTATGCTCGTTGACCATTCAGCCAC
Organism: Trichobilharzia szidati; assembly: GCA_944472155.2. Taxonomy (NCBI): domain Eukaryota; kingdom Metazoa; phylum Platyhelminthes; class Trematoda; order Strigeidida; family Schistosomatidae; genus Trichobilharzia; species Trichobilharzia szidati. The sequence goes on along the minus strand of OX235271.1, from coordinate 107,727,995 downwards.
TGGGACGTAACTCAATGGCCCATGAATTCTAATTTCTACCAATTCGTGATTTTATCGCTACCACCAACCGATGTCATCGGCGGGAACTCCATTCTCACTCCCAACTAGATGAACCCCACTGGTCACGACTTCTCACCAGAACTGCAGGCAACTTCATCCTGTAGCCAGTCACTAGCGATTATCATTATTATTATTGTTCCCTTGGGTTCCTAGTGGAACACAGGGTTTCAACTACACGTCTCCACTTGCTTCTGTCTTCTGCTGTACTTTTCACCTGCATCCATGTTAATCCATACTGTTTCAACTCCTCTTCACACGATCTCCTCCACGTCACCCTTGGATGTCCCACTCGTCGCTTCCCTTTCAGGTTCCACTCGAGCACTGGCCTAACGTGCGATTTCACCCAACGGCCTCCTCAGCGAGTGTCCAATCCATCTCCACTTTCTCCTGCATATTTGTTGGGCGATTGGTTCTTGTTTTGTTTCTCCCCATAGTTTCTTGTTGGTGATTCTTTCCGGCCATCTGATCTTGAGTATAGAACGAAGACAGCTGTCGATAAAGGTTTGCAACTTGTTGGAAATATTCTTTGTGACCCGCTGCCAAGTTTCTGATCCGTATAGAAGAACTGACTTGACGCTTGTATTGAAAATCCGAATTTTGTTGTTGATGTTGAGTGACGAAGATTTCCAGATTGGTTTCAGGTTAATGAATGTGTTTCTCGCCTTCCCGATTCTCGATTTGACATCCTCGTTCGTTCCTCCTGTAGTTGAGACAATGCTTCCTAGATAAGTGAATGAAGTAACCTCTTTCAAGTCCCAACCGCTGATGGTGATTGGCGCTGGATGTTTCTGCTGTTGTTGTTGTTGGTTGGTTATTTTCATAACCTCCGTCTTGTCTATGTTCACGTGGAGTCCTGTCTTTGCTGCTTCTTCGACCAGTTTGTCGGTTTTCGCTTGTAAGTCTTCGATTTTGTGTGACATCAAACATCCGCGAAAACCAGGTCTTCTAGATTCTTCACGTCAGTCACTAGCGAGCATCGGATTAGTTTTCAAGAATGGGTTTTTGTAGGGATTCTGTTTGTTTCAGGTAAGACCATGGATTGATATCATTTAGAGAACCATTGAAAACCAGGGAGTACTGGACAGCTGATGTTTCATCCTAGTTTGGGAATAATCGGCAGTATGCACTCACTGGGTTTCGAACCCAGGACCTTTGCGTTACAAGGTAAGCTCGTATACCATTCAGCTGACGAATCCCAAACTAGGATGAAACATCTGTGCAGTACTCCCTCCCTACAAAAGCCATTTCTTTAAGGTTGAAATTGTTATTGAGTGAGAAGAAAGGCAGTTGACTGTCCATTTTATAAGTGTGAAGAGGGTGGGAAAATATACAAAAGAAACATGTGGGAATGATAATAGTGAATTAATTATTGAAGTGAAAGCAATAAATGTAGTCTTAATCTCTTCATTAGTCGTTCCTTGTAAATGTTTTACTTTCAATGATTATTTTGCTTTTACTTTAATAATTAATTCACTATTATCACTCTCACGTGTTCATTTTGTATGTTTTCTCACCCTCATCACTAACAGCAAAAACAAAATTCATATGAACTGTGATCAACATTTCACAGGATAATTCATATGAACTGTGATCAAGATTTGACCGGATAGCTGCAAAATAATTGAGCGCTGAGTGAGAAGTAGACATTTATAAAATTATATTTGTAAAATCTCACCGAAATTAAAATGATTAATTCCAACTTTTCGTTCGGCAATCTGGTCCGAACTTTATATATAAACCTCTGTTGTGTTAATTTCGATTAATTTCCCTGAAGAAGTTCGGACCAGATTACCGAACGAAACGTTGGAATTAATCATTTCAATTTCGGTGAGATTTTACAAATATAATTTTATAAATTTCACAGGATAGTACCACAAACTTATGATTAGTCTATTTTGTTATATGCTGTAAACAGTGTGTACTTTTACATCGGCCTTTATTGACAATATTCGAATAAAGGTCATGGTCATGAAAATCTAAATTAGAAAAATATGTGAGTGATATACAATGTGTGGGTATGGGTGAACATTTTTTTAAATCATATGTTAGCATTTCAGTGCGAAGACAAATATAATCGGGATAGCAGATTGTTTCTTTGATGAACATCCAAGCAGTTTGCCAATGTAACCTTGGAATTATTTCAATTTGTTGAGTTTTATACACATATAATTGGTTACAGGATTTCATCACGAATTGGCATCGGCTAGAGAACCATTGGAAAACCTGCAGGGAGTACTGGACAGCTATTTTGTCCTGGTCCGGGAGTCTTCAACGGTGCGTACTCACCGGGGTTCGAACCCAGGACCTTCTTATTACAAGGCGAGTTCGTAGACCACTTCATGGCATAGCGCGACCAGTAGCTTATGTCTTCAGCGAGTATTTCGGAACTACCCTGTCAAATTCTTGACCAGGGTTCGTATAAGGTAGACAGAAGTGTTTTATTCTATGATAATACTTAAACAAAGAAATCACACTGGCTTAGGTGTTACTGTTTAGATGTAGGGTTTGAGCATCTTCCAAATACATCCAATGAATATCTTCGATACCTGTAGTCAAATATTTAAGTTGGTTGAAAAAAACAAAGAACTACGTTGCATAGTTTTTGGGTGATTTAAAGAGATACATTTATGTAGAATAAGGTCGTTATGAAATATAAATCTCGGGTGAACCTCTCTGCCTGAAACACAGTGCTTATTCTCAGCTAATCATTGATAATAAATTTATAAGGACTTCTTCAACTCTCACTATCCCTACAGTCGTTTCCGCAGTCTACTGCAGCTCAGGAGATATCACTCTACATAAAGGAGTCTTTAGGAGAGAATAGATATTCATATATGGCCTCATCAGTTTAGATGATGAGGAAATGTTGACGTTGTATCCATATGTAAATTCTTATCCTCCAACTCCTATGGTGCTTGTTCTGCTTGAACCAGAGAAAAAGCAAAACACCACATTGGACGTCCAAAATGAGATATACTTTGGGACCATAATCGTAGTACGATGTTGACTGCTTAGTTAAAGATCGCGCACAAACGAACAAACGGTGTGCCACATGGTGTGGATCCTTGATTACGAACCTTCGGCTTGATAAGTCGACTTAAACAGTAAAAGTCAAATCCAGTTTTGAGTGAAGAATGTTGCAGACTAAAAATTCTGGGAACGTTTTTTGAAATTTAAAATGTGATAACATTTCACAGTAACCGTAGTCTTACATATCATAGTATTTATTTCATGTACGAATAATTAGGAATTGTGCGTCGGTAACACAGCGGTAAGGACTCTCGCTGACCATGCACATGGTCCGGGATTCGATCCCCTGCCGACGCACACCCGATATCAGTTGTCTGCCTGCAAAATTGGGCTACCGATATCAGTTGCTGAAAATTCCATACTTGTACCAAAAATACGGTGTGGAATCAAGCTGTAATCAAAAATTAAAAAAAGTAAAACTTTACTTATTGATTATCTCAGGATGAACTATTCACTGCAGCCTTACTATCGATTATCTTTGTATTGGCCAATCATCAAACATATTACATAACCTTGAACTAACCTTTCAATTTTCCGTCACGACTTTGTAAGGATTTATCATGAATAATCATCATTTTCATTCCTTTCACGCAATTTTGTCATTCTTATTCAACTCAAGATGTTTTTCTTAGAAATAGTACTCATCATGTCACCCAACAACTTGAAACTAAGCTGATTTGAAGTCTGTGATCATATCCTTCTTTAAAATGTCTCTCCGTATACCTGTCTGTTATTAAAGTGATGACAGTTTATTTATTTTGTGGCTGTTAGAACATTAAATGAATTTATGAAACAGAAAATTCTTCTGATTCAAAAGTGATTGTTCGAGTGCAGTAATGTGTTACTTTAGCAGTTTGTTTAATTGGCTGATTCACTAGCACTCATTCATGAACAGTTACATGAAGGAGTACATAATATTAGAAGCACTGTGAATAGACATTGGTTTTACCTCCTAGTGACATAACTACATTATTGAGGTAAGTGTAACTGGTTGAATGCTTGATTGATTAGTTAGCTAGAATTATATAAAAGAATGATGAACAATCGGATTACAACTAGTCTAAGTGTAGCTATTTAGATGATTGAGAGTCAGAAAATTTAACCAATATGTATGATTTGTTCTACAGATGTTTATTAATTTCTGGAAACTTCCCAGTAGGACATATAGAAAAGGCTTCGTCCCTAAAGGAAGGATCTCACAATCCATGAACAGGACATTCGCTACAGCAACACTGACAACAATGTTTTCCAGTCGACTACCGATCTCTAATAACCTGAGGTATAAGATCCTGCATATGACCATCTGCATTTTTGTTTATCAGTTCACCTGCTCTGACAGTTTCGCTTGTTTTTTTTTCCAGTAACGTTCAAGAACACCACCAAACTTGGTCGCACAGAGGTACAGGTGGTGCTATAAGAAGTGTAGTGGTTGAACATCTTGTTAATAATGGTCATTTTATCTTTCCAACCTCTCCATTGAGAATTATTCGTACGGAGAAAATGCTCTGCACGAATTATTGCGTATTCATCTAGTCCTTATCGCTGTAGCTCTCTAACCATGAAAACTGAGAAGTCAGAAATTCGTATACAGAAGAAGCTTGTCAATGGTCTTGTAAGTGCGAGACTTTATCTTTAGGTGAGTTTGCCTGTCATGCTTCCAAAAGACTAACTTATTTTTACCTAGGTCTTAATCAGTACTGCATCAAAGATAGGACTCCAGGTGAACATAGAAAAAACAGAGGTGATGAAGATCCCTGGCCAACACCAACAACAACAACAGACAGCAATCAGCATAAATGGAAAAAACCTGAAAGAAACTACCTCCTTTACCTACTTGGGAAGCATTGTTTCAACTACAGGCGGAACTGACGAGGATATCAAAGCAAGGATCGGGAAAGCAAGGCAAGCTTTCATTACTCTGAAGTCTGTGTGGAGGACAACATCATTCAGCGTCAAAAATAAGATCGGGATTTTCAACTCCAATGTGAAGTCAGTACTACTATACGGATCAGAGACTTGGCGTGTCACAAAGAGCACCTCAAACAAGCTACAGACCTTCATTAACAGATGTCTTCGCTCAATACTCAAGATCAGATGGCCGGAAAGGATCAGCAACAAAGATCTCTGGGAGCGAACCAACCAGGAACCCATTGTGAAACAAATAGGCAGGAAAAAATGGAGATGGATTGGCCACACTCTGAGGAAACCAGCAAGTGACATCACTAGACAAGCCCTCGAGTGGAACCCGAAAGGGAAGCGACGAGTTGGTCGTCCAAGGGTGACCTGGAGGAGATCATGTGAAGAGGAGATGAAAGCATGTGGGCAGACCTGGAGCCAGGTGAAAACTCTAGCAGAGAATCGAACGCAATGGAGACGCATGGCTGAAGCCCTATGTTCCTCTAGGAACTAAAGGAAATAATAATAATGATAATAATTAATCAGTACTCTGCCTATCCTGCAAGTACTGAGGAACGGGTGAAAAGCAGAAATAAAAAGGGTTCGCAACGTGCCTGTAACCACAGGTATATTTATAACGAACGTGATTAGAATTTAATAATATAAAAAGGTTTACAACTTATATGTACCCAGATGAGTAGTGAGCTCGAAGGATGTGCTTGTACAGCGAGTACAGCGAGGGATCAAACGTGCAAGCGCCAAAACGTACAGGAAGCGAAGTGGAGTAGCGCCAAAAATTGGGTGAGTGAGTTGAAACAAAAGTTCAAAGGTACAATGTACACTACCGTCTTAATCCGTTTATGTCAAAATACTAGTAAAACAAATAAACAAAAAAATATTACTTCTACTTATTACATACCATAACATTTTCTCTATTTCTATGTTCTTTTTGATAATAATTCATCCCTTAAACATTTCATCGTATTACACAATCCCATATGTATAATTATTCATCTTCACTATACCTTCATAATTTGATTAACACTCACTAATCTTGATAACTTCTTATTTATTCTATTGGTTACCATGGGATTTAAATGTAAAATTACTGGATAGATTCAGGAAACAGACTGTATGTAATTTCGGTTGTTCAGCTTTAGCAAATTTTTCACTTGAAAAAGTCTCTTCGCTTTATTTTTCCTATTTGTAAGTGTTAGATGGTTTAAGGCAATAGGCAGGAAGCCTTGGACCTAGGTTTCCTGCTAATTGGCACTCGTCAGCAAGGCATATCTGCAACCTTGAAGGAACTCAAGTCCCTTCTGAGATTCGAACCCGCGTCACCCAAGGCTGCAGTCAGAGACGTTACCACTGAGCTATTCGGGCTCAGAAGGGACATGAGTCCCTTCAAGGTTGCAGATATGCCTTGCTGACGAGTGTAAACTAGCATGAAACCTAGGTCCATGGCTTCCTGCCGATTGCCTCCAACCATCTAACACCATTAATTCAGAGTGCACCGTGATGGCGAGCTACCTAGAATGGTGGCTACATTGCAAACCTGACTGATAGAATTCAGTCTGCACCAAACAAAGGACTAGACACGTCACACTAGTTACTAGTGTCCAATCAAAGTATTTGTAAGTGTATTGATTAAATCCTGTGAAATTGCATCTGTGAGAATAGCATCAAGATCAAATACAAAAATTGTATATTCCGACAGGATCTCGGATGACAGAATGCTGCTTGGTTATCACTTCAATGGTACCAATCCAGCAGATTAATAATGACGTCAACTTATGATAAACTGGTGTTCACAATCATCTGAACTTCAAGTTGTTAATGAAAGAAAGGCTAATATAATACGGAAGATTTGCTGCTCAGAATGAGAGTGGAAATTGTCTCATTTCCTGTGAGCATTGATATTTATTTGTGGAGGTTCTATCACAAAGCATTTCGATGGAATGAAACTTATTTATTCTCCAGTGTAAATCCAACAGTAGTTAGCAATAGCTGTGCTTTGTTAGCCAGAATCAGAGGATTTGTGCCCATTTCGAATAAAACTTTGGTCTTTATGAAGTTTTTCAGACAACTCTTAGTATGTATATAAACAATCAGAGGATCAAAATGATCTTATACTTTATATATAATGCGTAAACGGATTAAACTTATGGGTGTCACTATGTTTTATGTCCGCACTTGAGTTGCACTGTTGTATTAAGGATAATAATATCTCTCATATACACTGGAATCATACATGGTACAATAGTGAATAAATGTCAGTCGATTCCTGTGGATCCAAATCTGACTTTATTGTAGGAGTACGGAATAAACTTTTGTTCTGGGTGATCGGAGGCAGTCTATATTAAATACCAGACCTAGTTTATGTGACGAATACAACTGATTAAGAAGCTTTATCTGTAACCTTGATGCACCTTCAGTGAATCACTTAGTAATACAGTCAGAAAGACTACATACTACCTCTTCCATACACCTCCATGGATTCTGGATTCGATTTGGTTTTTTTGAAGTTGTGATGAAAGCAATCTGTGTGTTTACCGAACCGTTATATTTTTTCCTTTGATTGTAATACTGTGATGTGTGCTACTGATAAGATTTATCAGTAGTATAAATATCAAGAGATGTTCATCAGCAAAAGAAACATCAAATAGCAGGGAGATAGATTTGATGTCAGAGAAAGCAAACGATACAGTGTTGCGGAGATACATGGGAGACGTGAAAGAAACACAATAGGAAGGACAGAAGTAGCACAACATGGAAGATCTGTGCAAATGGTGCGTTGAAGATAAAATTTACATAATTTGGCCATATGGCGATACTAGACTGCAAATAAACTTTCCTTACCAAGTCTTTCGTCTTCCACCGTTACAGTACCATTATGCTCTGTCTTTTCCAATTCTCCTCAAAATTAAGATCCCACTTTCGAAACACAATTATTTCATTTAATCCTGTAAAATCGTTCAGTTTATTGGTTTGATTTGTCCCCACTTTCGACAAGTTTTTATCTGTCATATTTCCATAATACATAGATATACTTAGATTAGAATCGATTATTTGCTTTTAGAAGTAATGCTAAATTATTTATTTCTTTGATGAACTTCCATTAAACAATAAGATTTTATTTGTTTGAATCGTATAATGTATTTCACACGTTTGGTTTGTATAGAGCGCACTTCAAATAATACAATCATACGCATTAATATCAGAGTAATTAATATGAATATACACAAGCTTAGAAAAGTGAAAATAGGTCAGATTTGAAAGCCAGTGTGAAGCTAGAAACGAAGATAAAAATCGATAAAACAGAGCTAAAATACATGAACTTGGACTTGAAATTATACTTGTACAAATCTCATCGGAACTGAAATGAATAATTCCAACGTTTTAGTCAGCGAACTGGTCCGAAGTTCTTCAGACAAATACATAAAAGACACATCTTGTCTTTAAAATTCTTGTCCAGTTATGTGTGAGTCACGATTGGTTATCAAAACCAATACACATAGTTTTGTTTTTGTTTCTATTTTGGCTTTGATGTCTCTGCATGACTTAGACATGATTGGACAAGAATTTCAAACACAAGATGTGTGCTATGTATCTACCTTTGATATTTTAATTTTGATTATTTCCCTGAAGAATTTCAGACCAGTTTGCTGACTGAAGCGCTGGGATTTCCCTGAGATTTATACAAATATAATTTCCACATGCCTACTTTCCATACGGTGTCCGATGTTTGTGAAACTATTCAGTTAAATTTCGCTCAGAGTTCACATAAGTTTAGTCTGGTGATAAGGCATTTTTTCAAGTCACAGAGATGACTTTAGCATTCCAACGACTAAGCCATCAACACTTAGACATCACGTATTGTAAATCGGTTTAAAACAAGCGACAGCTTTGAAAAAGAGCAGTATTTAGTGAATTCATAAATTTCCGTAGGAATCATCAGATGAACACTCCACAAACATTGTCATTTTTACAATTCAAGATTAAATACATACAAACACGTGAACATTGTGACAGCAAATAAGTGTCACTTTCAACAAATATACGATCTATAAGTGATGAGTGGTCGTCTATTAACGTCATCATTAAGTGAATAATCCTCATCAATGCACATATTAACATATAAACTGGAGTTATTGTAGTAGAATTAATACAATTATAAACATCTAGATTTGATAATATTTAAATACAGGGAAACTTCAAAAAAAACAAATGAGTGAATTTAATAGTATGTTAACCATATAGCACTAAACAACAAGATTTCAACATGTTTGATCTAAACTCATAAGATAGACAGTTTGAACACTTCTCACCAAGATTAATACTCAGTCATTATTTTCAATTTGAACATATCCTATGAAAGCTACCACAATGTCAGGTAAAATAATCATAATGATCATAGTACTACTACTAATAATGGTAGTACAAATTGTACATTTCAATAGCTTCGTCCGAGTCCAATACAAAAGGCGTCTGGCTAGAATATTATTCGATTGTTCCAGAAGGATATGTTCAGGTAGTAGACTAGACTGCAGAGAGAGAAATTCTTGAAAGAGGCGCTAGTGAGAAATGAGTATTCGGGAAGATTTAAAAATAAGTATACAAAACAATAATGGAGGAAAAGCAGTATCAGAGACTGTTTCTGAATAGAAGGTTTATTTGAAGTTACCTTTCAAGGGATATACTATTGTTCAGTTGGTGAAACGTCATTTGGGGAAAGCAAGCAGCTGTTCATAAACACAACAAAGGGATAGTGCACGCAACAGGCAAAGATAAGACATTGTAGCACCCCTACATTAAGCCTAACTGCACGCTTATAAAACTAATTCATGTACTCATGTTATACGCCTACAGAAACTAATTTTACATATGCTTGTGGTATATTTGCCATCGTATTATTGAACATTGCTTTTCTTTGTTACATATGTATTTTAACGCAGTTATACACATTTCGTTCGTTTTCGAAATTCGATTTCGTTAACAATACATCTTTTCAATTTTTCACTTGTGCTTCTTAATACAACGCTGTTCATCTTTGACGGTGTACAACGTTTGCACATCGTAGAACGTGAAAACGTAGATGTAATACTATACTATCGCCGAAATCATATTTAGTACCCCATAACATCAACCCTAGACACATCAAAATGTGTATAACAATTTGCATTTGTTTGCGGAAGCGTTTTTCGCTATGGGCAGTACAAAAATATGTCCATTATGTTTTGCATACTTATTTTTAAATCTTCCCGAATACTCATTTCTCACTAGCGCCTCTTTCAAGAATTTCTCTCTCTGCAGTCTAGTCTGCTACCTGAACATATCCTTCTGGAACAATCGAATAATATTCTAGCCAGACGCCTTTTGTATTGGACTCAGACGAAGCTATTGAAATGTACAATTTGTACTACCATTATTAGTAGTAGTACTATGATCATTATGATTATTTTACCTGACATTGTGGTAGCTTTCATAGGATATGTTCAAATTGAAAATAATGACTGAGTATTAATCTTGGTGAAGAGTATTCAAACTGTCTATCTTATGAGTTTAGATCAAACATGTAATTTTGTTGTTTAGTGCTGTATGGTTAACATAATATTAAATTCACTCATTTGTTTTTTATGAAGTTTCCCTGTATTTAAATATTATCAAATCTAGATGTTTATAATTGTATTAATTCTACTACAATAACTCCAGTTTATATGTTAATATGTGCATTGATGAGGATTATTCACTTAATGATGACGTTAATAGACGACCACTCATCACTTATAGATCGTATATTTGTTGAAATTGACACTTATTTGCTGTCACAATGTTCATGTATGTTTGTATGTATTTAATCTTGAATTGTAAAAATAACAATGTTTGTGGAGTGTTCATCTGATGATTCCTACTGAGATTTATGACTTCATTAAATACTACTCTTTTTCACTTGTTGCTTGTTTGGAATTTACAACGAGAAAGAAATGTTTTCAGAGAGTTTTGGATAATGTACGTTTGCCTATTTTATGGCTTATCTGATTGATAAGTTCGACAACCATGACTTTCAGTGGAGTTTCTATTTCTAATAAAGTTAAGGGATTTAATCGGCTTCTGAAAAGAAATGATGAAAGTTCTGAATGACAGAAGTACTTTCATGCGAAAAATACTGCTTGGAAGCTACCCCGACGAAGAAGAGAATGTCTTTCCTACACTACTGTTGATTTAAAGCTTAGTGTGAATGTTCAGAAGCAGTACTTGGTGTCAATAGATTTCTGTACTTTAGTCTGAATAAATAACATTAAGAAATATGGCGTATTTGTATTTGACTTCGACGAGAAGCCAAAACTGGAGTGAAAAAACTGTTTAGCAAAAGCTAAGCAGAGATATTGATTATTGGTATCGATCTGCTTGACCTATTTTACCATTTCAGGTAGTCATAAAGTCACATGTTTAAACTTTTTAATGCAAGTGGACTTAACAGGTGAAATGCAATGTATCTATTACTAAAACAATTAAGGTGTGACTAATTAAGAAAGCTTTTTAAAAAGATGTCAGACACGACTCACTGATTGCTACTTTTATGTATTCAAGGATTCGTCTTGTGTCATTGCTCCAGTAACAGCTTGACAAGTGTATTGATAGTGACATTCTAACCTTCACCACACATGTGAAATTTATAGGAAACCGAAAAATGTTCAAAGAATTTAACTTTTTTACAAAAGCTATTTTTGTAGGAATTTGATTTACTTCAAGTTTGATCACGGATCGATATTAGTTAGAGAACCGCTGAAAACTAGGGAGTACTGAACAGTTGTTTCGTCTTGGTTTGGAACTTTTTGGTGGCACGCACCCACTGACGTTAGAAATTGTTAGCTTGTGTAATTTTCCCAAACTAATGTTAGAAATCAGTAGTTTGAAGTGTTTATTAGATTAGATAATTAATTACTGTAATCTAAAGAACGAGGAGTAATCTATTTAAATTGAACTGAGCAAACTTGGTCCATATTGTGACAAAAGTGGGAAATTTTGTTGCGATAAGCACTTTCTAAAACCAAAAAGTTTAGAATAATTTGACATATACGCGAATTACAGGGTAAAAGGTTTTCAAAATCAACTAATGTTTAAGGCCAGTTGAGGTTACATTTTCGCACATTGAGCTAATATGAACTCTTTTCAGTAAGAGACAGTGCGACAGTAATTTACCTGATACTCATTGTAAATGGATAGTTTTAATAAAGGATTTCTATTCGAATACTTTTTATTGGGTAAGATTTGAAGTCAAGTTATCAGATAAATTGGTGAAGCAGCTTATAAAATGTCCATCTGATTCTTCAAAAGGCTTTATTAGAGTGTCTGTCTTCAACAAAATCCTCATCGATTTCTGTCTTCTAAGACGCTTTAGAATCGGTACCAGATTAAGATAAGATAATTCAACTATGCCCTGATAAAATGTGAAGTTTTATTTGTACTTCATCAGAAAGCCTTAGAGATCGAATAACAAAGTTCAAAAAACACTGAGTGGTCATTATGATTTTGACTGTGAAGTTATAATTCAGTTTACTACGATAAACTTGCCGTTTTCATTGTGAACATATCTCAGTTGTCCTGAATGTGTACTAATGTACGCTTTGGTGAATTGAATATTTAAAACATATGGCCATATTCTAAACGTTTTGATCATCATTTTTGTAAACTACTATAAAATATAATATCAGATATTAAACGTATTTCCGGAAGCATTAAACTGTTCAGAGTTGTAAATGAGCCTACATTAAAAGTGATTGCACAGATATAATATCAGAGCTTATTTCCATGCACTCAACAATTTGTAGTCAGCTTCACTACAGTGTCAAGATCTAACAGTATTCAAGTTCAATTTATTATATTATTATTATTGTATCCTTTAGTTCCTACAGGAACATAGGGCTTCAGCCGTGCGTCTCCACTGCGTTCTGTTCTCTGCTAGAGTCTTCACCTGGCTCCATGTCTGCCCACACGTTTTCATCTCCTCTTCACATGACCTCCTCCAAGCCACCCTTGCACTGACGACCAACTCGCCGCTTCCCTTTCGGGTTCCACTCGAGCTATGGCTTGTATAGTGATGTCAATTGATTGTTTCTTCAAAGTGTGACCAATCCACCTCCATTTCTTCCTGCCTATTTGTTTCACAATCGGTTCCTGGTTGGTTCGCTCCCAAAGATCTCTGTTGCTGATCTTTTCTGGCCATCTGATCTTGAGTATTGAGCGAAGACAACTGTTAATGAAGGTCTGTAGTTTGTTTGAGATGCTCTTTATGACGCACTGGCCAAGTCTCTGATCTGTGTAGTAGCACTGGCTTCACATTGGAGTTAGAAATCCGGATCTTATTTTTGATGCTGAGTGCTGTTGACCTCCACACAGACTTGAGAGTAGTGAAAGCTTGTCTTGCTTTTCCGATTCTTGCTTTGATATCCTCGTCAGTTCCGCCTATAGTTGAAACGATGCTTCCCAGGTAGGTAAAAGAGGTTGTTTCTTTTAAGTTCCTCCCATTTATGCTGATTGTTGTCAGTTGTTGTTGTTGTTGGTGGTGTTGCCCAAGAATCTTCATCACCTCTGTTTTATCTATGTTCACCTGAAGTCGTATCTTTGATGCTTCTTCTGACAACTTGTTGCTTTTCGCTTGCATATCTTCCAGTTTGTTGGAAATCAGACATATATCATCGGCGAAGTCCAGATCCTCCAAATTTTTTGTGTGTGTCCATTTTATGCCTGTTTCCTCATTGCCCACTGTTCGTCGCATTATCCAGTCTACTGCAATCAGGAAAATCATTGGCGATAGTAGGCAGTTCAATTTAAGCTTATCCTATCTCTTCATTACTGATAACCGTTTATCCTTCAAACTTACATCCAACATATCCCATTTGTTTTTTTATTTCTTTGTAGTTTCCATACTTTGTCTCACATTCCCGACGTCAACTCACTACCTGAAACGTGTACTTTTGTTGATTGGAAATGTACTATCATGTCATATGATTATTTTATCTTATTTTACCTTGCGTTCTCCTTGACCATACACTTTGTAGGCATCTGAACTATTATCAAAACTAACTGACTGTCATTTTATCTTGTTTTTATACCACAATACAGTATATGATACGATTTCAGTTTGTCTTTACCGGCTATTGTAAAGTTGCATCAATGGATGTATAACTTTGCAGCATAAGGAAGAAGTTATTTAAAACAACTGTCTGTTCTAGTTATTCGCATTCTGAGTAAAGAAAGATTCACCAAAGTAGTATTCATGAAGCCATTTTCAAGGGTGGTGAGTGTGCCTGATTCACAAATATACAGAATATGGTAGGACTAATTTCAGTGTTTAGACTCTCTGAAATTATCCCTGTTATCCGAAACAATTCCAGTTTAGAATATGTCTGTTTCTTTTCTCTTTTTCATACAGTTTGATAAGTTCTGAAAAATAAGCCACAAATTCACTAAACCAAACAGTTCTGTTGTAAATTTAACTAAAAGTTGACGGTAATTTCGATTGTTATTTACTGAAATTATAAAAACTTTAAATGACTGAATAAATTAAAACGCGAAGCGAGGACACAAGTAAAATGTAGAAAGGTATTTAAATTCAGTGCATCATCGTGACTTCAAGTTCGACAAAATAAAAATCATTTGGAAGCACGATGATTTACTTCTAATTCATCTATGACTAGATCTTCCATGGGTCATTGTTAATAACTTTTATAAAGCACTCTAGGGATTTAATTGAATTTTAGATTTTCCCGTCGATTGATTGAACCGAAGTGCTCGGTCTCAGGTTGACATGTCGGCTTCTTGTGCAGATGCTTCGACGATGTTTGGCATGTAATTAGAGGTTAATTTGATGGATGGTGACTAGCAGTGGAATCCAGGATGCGCATTTCGTCCTATTTGGGACTCATCACTGGATGTATCTGCATTCCGCATTGAGTGATGATGTTCCCACCGAGGCTCGAACCACGTGTCCATAGTTTCAAACGCCAAAGCGTTGGCGAACCTTTGTGGAAACATCATCATTCACTGCAGAGTGCAGGTACATACAGATGACGAGTCCCAAATAGGACGAAATGCACATCCTGGATTCCACTGCTAGTCACCATCCACAAATTAAATATGTAAATGAATTTGAAGTTAATAATTGGTATATATTTTGTTTACAGCAAGATGCATAGATATGTTCTAAATCTTTGAGTTTTCTAGTGAGTATAACCTAAATTCTTTAGTGTTTAAATCCCTTAGTGAAACAGTGACTGAGAGACATTTTCAGTCATACATTTCCATGCAAAAACTGTTTAAATTTGAGGAAATTCTCAACGTCAACTATATCGCTACAAATACTTAATTGTTTTACAGTTTTTACTGTTTTATTATCGATAAGTGAAAGTCCTCTGAACTAACTGAACTAAATAGAGTTTATTTACTAAATAAAACAATATCATTAAATTCATTAAATTTTGAAAAATATACATCCAAATGGATGTGAGTGAGGAGAACTCTTTTTATTATTCTTATATCGCGCCTTATGTTTTTAAATATATAAAGACTACATACAGCATGATGGTGACAGCATAATTATATATATAGGTAGCCTAAGATATACCACTCAGTGATTACATCTAGGGTTTAACAGGCAACTAGAGTTATTTATGATAAAGTCTCACTGTACAAATCTCTGAGAAAACATGCCAAAGATTTATGGAGGCCATTGAAGTCATTTTAAGATACTCACTTTCTACTACATCGTGATTTCCAATGCATTTACATTAATACTAGTGAACATCAGTATTGTACACAAGGTACTGCTAAGAAATATGAATATTGCCAGAAACAGAAAATTAACTGAACACAGACGGCTTTTCTTAGGATGCAATCTGCTAAATAATGAGTGAGTTTACAATGCAGTGGCAACCATATTATCGATTTTCAGTCTTCACAATCTACTGATATCTGAAATAAACAGATGAATGTATGTATGTATATATATTGTCGGATGGATGGTAGAAATTTTCTTGACCACTTTTACTTAGTACTTCGAATTGAGTGGGCGGCAAGAATTATGGGATGTGACTATGCTAATGAAAACAGGTAGGAAATATCCAGGGTAGTATCGCTAACGTCCCAAAACCACAGCTGTTTGAGCTTGAGATAACAGAAGCCACATGGTATGTGACAATGTTGTATGTGTTTCCTGACACAGTAAGAAACCATAAATGATTTTTCATTTCCTTCTGAACATGCAGCCGTAATTGTGTGTATCCTGGGCTGGTCATTAGCTCCACACTCGTATTTAGTAGGTTTGTAGAGGATGGATTGGACACACTCAGAGGAGACCGTTGAATGACATCGTGCGCGATGCAGACCATCGCTCAAGTGGAATCTGAATGGCAAGCAACGAGTGGGTCATCAGTGAGAGGGTGACATGGAGGAGATCGTGTGGCGAGGAGGAGATGAGAGATTATGGGCAATCGTGAACCCAGCTGAAAAGGACAGCACCAAATAGAAGAAAGTGGAGAATTGCTATTAAGGCCCCAATTTTTCACTCAGAATCCAAGGGAAAATAATAATATTATAATAATATGTAAGGGATTCAATCCAGCTCCACCCATTTCACATTCGACGATCAGTGGTTTGTCTGCACTGATGGGAATCAAAGAGGATACATAATGTACAACTGGATTTTCAATAAACGAGGTAGAGTGGTTGCTGCATTGCGTTGAGAATGTGTAACTGTATATTCTGTCAGTAGTATCGTTAACCAGATACATCTGTTGCGCGACTAAGACTGCACCGAAATAAACCTATTGCTAAAATAAGTAGATAAGACTGAGTCAATTTAATACTAATTAAAAAACGTCTAAATCATCTATGGGTGCTCTTGGTATTTTAAGTTTTGTTCTAAGGGGTATGGAGAGACTAGCTCTTCACTTCTCTCTACCTCTTTCTGTTGATAACCCGTGTATTCTCAGGGTCCGCAGTTCAGCCATGCTAGCAGAATAAGTTCCTAAATATTTTCTTTAAGTAATCCTGAAAGTTTATTCTGTTTGAATATATTACACACCTTATATGGCTATTGAAAATTTCTATTACTGTGTTGTATTGTGGCGTGACCTACTGATAAGATTTATCAGTAGTATATAAAGAGACATTCATCGTCATATAAGTATCAAATAGCGGGGAGATAAGTTTGACGTCAGAGAAAGCAAATGATTTAGCATTACAGAGACACATGGAAAACGTGAAAGGGACACATAGAAACACAAAATGAAGGATAGGAGTAGCACAACGTGGAGGACCTGTGTGAATGGTGATTTGAAGATAAGGTGTACAAAATTTTGCCATATGGCGATACCGAACTCCAGGTAAAAATCCAGTTACCAAGACTCGTGTCTTCTACCGTTACAATTGGTGTCGCTGCCTCCAAATAATGAAGATCCCATGGCTGGCTGCCTTCGAGGAAGGAGACATTGAGAACTTCTTACGAGGTCTCGATGACGTCGCTGAGTTCGTGGGCGTCAAGGATCCGACAGAGAAGGAGGTTGTGTCTGGAGACGCTGCTGAGAGGCTACGTTACGGAAGCGTACTACGGTGTGGAGAGATCAGTTGATGAAGAGAACTGAAAGGTGTTGGTTGAACGATTGGTGGCGGAGTGCGACCGCCCAATCGACAGGCAGCTGGCATCGGCAGTCCCGTGCCTCGAGGCCGCGACCGGAAGGAGACCCTTTAGTCTGGGTGATGAAGCCGACAAATTTACTTCATCGTGTACTCACCACGTTGGATGAAGAGTCTGAGTCGCATTTATTGACCTCCCAGTTCATCAGAGTGTCCTAGACCATAACTCAGTAACTACAACTGGTTAACGCTGCACAACCATGGAAATCGGTGGGCTAGCGAAGGTGACCAGACAGCTGTTGAGCACAACGGTAGCTGCATAGAGCCACCGAAGTTGAACGAAAGGAAACGGAAAAGTGAATTTGCGATTTGAAGTAGTGGAGCTACGAACGAGCTCTATGAAAGACCAATGCTTCGGATGTTACAAATCACTACGCTGGCGGAGGTACTGCGCGGAAAGAAGGAGAGGAAAAACTTTGGACATTATAATATGTACTTGCTCTCCTATAAGACTAGAAGTAGTGGGGCTATTGAGAGGAGGGCAGTGTATTCTAAGTTGCGAGTGAATGACCAGAAGGAATATCAAATTTTATTGTATTCCTGTAGTACACATGATTTTGCCATATAGGAATTCCTGACTTGTGTCCTCTCTTTGCTGTTCTCTTATTTCTCGAAATTTGGTCATTTCGAAATACAGTTTCAAAATACGTATCATATCAGGAAATACTTGCAGATAACAGAGTTTTTTGGTTTGTGTTTTGTTATTCGTACTTACTAATCAGGTAATCTAGTGATTAGGTGCGTATTCAGACGTCCTACGTTTTGTAAATTTGGAATAGTGCAGCATGTCAGTGGCACAATCTGAACCTTTCTCATCCTTGAACAGTTGTACTTGTTGTATTCTTCGTTTATTGGTTGCGGCGGTGTCTGAAGCACTCTAACCAGCATATTAGGCTGGTTGACGCTATAGAGTCAGCCATTTAGGCTGCTAAAGCTCATATTTGGCAAGAAAGGTTTCCGTGAAACATACGTGAAGGCGATTTCAATTTGAGTATAGCAATAGAATCAAGCTCAAAGAAGTTCAGTTTAATGTACATAACTGGATAGACCTTAATGAAATATGGCCTTCAACTTGTTCATTATAGAGGTATTTAATGTCTGATATTGGCTAATTGATGACAACAGATAAGCCATATGATTACCACTGTGTAGTACATGTAAGTTTAGCTAATTTTTAGGTCTGACAGCACCACTGGTCAGGTGTCTAATGCAGTCAACAAACTTGGTACCTCGATATCTCAGTGGCCCCATCCCTTTAATAACAAATCTAGGCTCGAAACGGTGGCCACTCCCCTAGATCAGTGACTACAATTCTGATAGAATTCAGTCGAAACTGAGGTATAAGTAACACTACCACTAGTTCCCAACGGTCAACATTGTATGCTTGAAAAATGTGGGTGGTTTTGTGTACACATTCCTGATACATGGCAATAACGAGTAATGGTATTTTCAATTCGTAGGCTTTAGGAACTTTCAGTCTACTCTGACTGGTAGATAAAGAGTGGCTGCTATTACATGCCTGATAGATTTTGCGATATGATCACCAGGCTGGATGACTCGGCGTCGTGGTGCACTTTGATTTGTTGCAAGATGGTTGGCGACAATTCACGCAAGGCCTCAGGCAGTGGTGTTTTGCTTATAGGCGCTCACCAGTGCAACATGTCTACATTCTTGAAGGAAATAAATCTAACCCGTATCATTCATAAACTCTTGCGTTGTTGACGCACAAACAGAGTTAGGTTATGGTGATATCTTAAGCCAGTTTGTAGCATCCCGTGACTTATTCACGATATTGCTAATTAATGCGCGTTCCTTAATCAATAAGATATCTGAACTAAGGGCATTATTATTTATCGCCAAGCCTACTGTAGGTTGATTACTGAATCATGGTGCTCATACTCTGTACTCGATGTGCATATAGGCATAGATGATTACACTGTATACCGTGCAAATAGAGACTGCAAGCGTGGTGGAGGATGTCTCATATATATACAGAACTCATTCGTAGCCAGTAAGGTGGAAGATGAAATACTGAACGATGTACCTGATTCACTCTGGGTCGTCTTACAAAGAGATAAGTACAAGCTTCTCATAGGCTGTGTTTATCGAGCACCAAGCTCAACCAAAGAAACTGATGCGTTATTAGCTAAATCATTCGCACACGCCTCATCGTTTAGTACTAATTACAAAATAATTGCAGGGGACTTCAATCTTCCAGAAGTCAATTGGTTAAGTAGTTCCGGGCCCCAACGCTTCGACGAATTACTTACCACTATCGATTGTTATGGATGGCAGCAACACGTCCAGACACCTACTCGTGGTGACAACATGTTGGACCTTGTGTTTTGTCATGACACAATCCCAGTCTCCACCTATGTTGGTAACAGATTTTCCAGTAGTGACCATAGAATGGTGCTCTGCTCTCTGCCTTTCTCACCACTAAATACAGGAAACAAACAGGATTCAGGGAGCTTGATTTGTCGTAGTTACAAACATACAGACTGGGGATTAGTCCAAGAACTCATTCGACTCTGTCACTGGGATGAATATTTTACCACTGACTCCCTGGAGACTGTAGTGTCCCTATTTTACAGGAATGTTATCCTTTGTCTAGATACTGTTGCTCCTAAGAAGGTAGTGAAATTAAGTAGACACCAAGCTGATTACATTCCGAGGGCATGCCGCAATAAGTTGAGGAAGTTGAAGAAACAGTACTATTCAACCAAGGATATATCACTACTGCACTCAATCCATGAGTCTCTTGAATCTGTCAAGCGCCAACGCTCTCAAAAGGACCTCGAAGAAGAATTAAGGGCACTTGAAAGCACCTCCAAAGTTTATAACTTAACAACACTTCTTAAAAAACGAATGCAGTCGACTAGGGACATCCCCTATTTACTTCATGACAAAGTTATCTACAATGTGCCTGCCACCATCTGTGAAATATTCAGTGAGTGGTTTGCAAACTTCAGTTTAGAAACGCGCATTCCTGGTGACACCGGCCCCCTTACTAGCTCTTTCCTCGGAAGCATAGTGTTCACCGACCAATTAATAGAACAAGCAGTTAAAAGCCTGAAACCTTCCACTAGCACGGGACCACATGGCCTTGCTTCCATAATTTTCAAAAACAGTGGGTGTGATATACCCCTACTACTTCTTAAATTCTTCTCGATATCTTTGGACACTGGCACTTACCCTAATGAGTGGAAAACTAGCTTCATAATTCCACACTATAAATCCGGTGATAAAGCAAACGTCCGCAATTACAGACCTATAAATATAACCCCAGTTGTCTCGCGAGTCATGGAGAAAGTTGTCAAAGATCAGTTGTCAGACTATCTACTTAAGGAAGATCTTGTTACAAGGTCTCAACACGGATTTCTCAAAAATAGGTCTTGCGTTACTTGCCACTTCGACTTTCTCAACTGCGTCACTAGTAGTCGCGAAGCACGTAAGCTAGTTGTTGTTCTCTACTTCGACATATCTAGGGCATTTGACATGGTATCTCACAGTATTCTCTTTGAGAAGCTGTATTCATGTGGGATTCGCAATCCATTACTGAGCTGGTTAAAATCGTTTCTAAGCAATAGGGTACAAATAACCAAGGTTGGATCTGTGTTGTCTCATCCCAGACAGATCACAAGTGGGGTTGTGCAAGGTAGTGTCCTAGGTCCACTTTTATTTACAGTATACATTAACAGCATTTGCAACTGCTTCACCTCAGGTAAATCATTCCTATATGCTGACGACCTCAAAGTCGTTTACTCCTGCCACGCTCATGAACTAAGCGATATGGTGAATAAAATACATCTTGAATTAAGTAGTCTCGCAACATGGTGTACTGAATCCTGTCTTAAGTTCAACATTGATAAATGCGGCTGGATTTGTATCGGAAACAGTAACCTTGACCTGAATCTTGAAATAAATGGGCGTAAACTAGCCAAGCTCAACTCAGTCGTAGATCTCGGTATCAGATACTCTAGTAACTTAACGTTCTCTGAACAAACTGATTATGCCAGACGTAAAACACGAAGGCTCCTAGGATGCATAACTCGTAATTTCTTTTCTTGTGAAACTAGGGTTTTATTATATAAAGTATGTGTCCGACCTATTTTAGAATACTGCCCGTTTATTCTTAGCGGACTCAGGCAAAATGACAAGCTTAAGTTAGAAGGAGTGCAACGGCAATTCACCTTAAGAATTCTTGGTTTAGAAAGTGGTCTCCAATACTATGAACGTTGCGACAGACTAAGTTTAGAACCACTCTGGAAAAGACGTCTTAAGCTAAACCTGATTTTTTACTACAAGCTAACTAATCTGCTCGTGCACTCCTCCGAGCCAATAATTAAACCTACCGCTGTCATCAGTTACAATCTTAGAAATCATCACAACCTAGCTGCTATAGAGCATTGTCAGACTTACATGCGGTATAATTTCTTCTTAAATAAGTTTTCAGTCATTTGGAATAGACTACCAGCTGATGTGCGCGATGCAAACACACTCGCAGTGTTCATCTCCTCAGTCACCAGACTGCTCAAAGACGACAGTGCACTTCTGCGTCTGAATCCTACACCCACTTTTTCGCCCAACATAGATATTTTAAGTTCATAAAACGTGTAGTTACAACAAACTACAATTATAAATTTTTATATTATTGGAAGTACATGACAGACATTTTTACACAGGACAATAATATTAGCTCACACAATATAAAAGTTAGCATCACGGGAATAGTTAGTTAGTGCACCAAAATAACTATAATTACTAAACAGAATATATATGTATATATACACATTAATCACCCCCTAAGTACTCCACTTGCTTTCTTTTGCGTTGTTGTTGTTTGTCTTCTTTTGTCTCTCACCATTTCAGCTTCCATTTAACTTTTTGAATGAGAATGAAGAATGTGGATATTTGACCATTTACAATGACAAATGATCTGCAAACATTATTGGTACCATATCTTACAATTCCCTCGTGAATTACGCATTACGCAACCTGGATTACAGTTGTGAAATATACCTTTATACCAATAAAGAAGTATTGATTTATAATACTTCACGAATGTAACTTATAACATAACTGATCTGCAAAATAGCTTGCATTTCTTGAAAACACCCGTTTATAAGAAAATATAAACTACCATTATTATTAGTCTACCTTGAGTACTATTCACTTGTGATGTTACGAGGAAAATGCTGACAAAAGTATACAAGTGGATTACTTATTTTAAATTATTATCAAGAATAAGACTCGATGCCGTACACACCAAAGTTATATGGAGGAATTACTTCAAGCTTTATTTTTTTCCCAAGTATTTGTAATCCATCCAAAACATACTTGGGTTTTTTTTGTTAATGCGAAGACAATATTTCTATATTTCTTGATGTGCTCCATTGAATGACTAGTTATCATATTGTTCCCATAGACAAAATGACTGCAACCTTATAATTTTACCATGAACCAAATTTATGTAATTTAAATAATACTTATCCATGCCTGTACAATTGGTGTGTCCTACACAGGTAGGAAAAAATGTGTTTTATTAAATTACTATTATTAAATATGTTTACTAATCGTATATTTAATTTATCATATTGATGATGCCTGTAAACTGGCGTCCCTCATGTACAAAATGAGAATATACTATTATTATTATATACATAACTGGATAGACCTTAATGAAATATGGCCTTCAACTTGTTCATTATAGAGGTATTTAATGTCTGATATTGGCTAATTGATGACAATAGATAGGCCATATCATTACCACTGTGTAGTACATGTAAGTCTAGCTAATTTTTAGGTCTGACAGCACCACTGGTCAGGTGTCTAATGCAGTCAACAAACTTGGTACCTCGATATCTCAGTGGCTCCATCCCTTTAATAACAAATCTAGGCACGAAACGGTGGCCACTCCCCTAGATCAGTGACTGCAATTCTGATAGAATTCAGTCGAAACTGAGGTATAAGTAACACTACCACTAGTTCCCAACGGTCAACATTGTATGCTTGAAAAATGTGGGTGGTTTTGTGTACACATTCCTGATACATGACAATAACGAGTGATGGTATTTTCAATTCGTAGGCTTTAGGAACTTTCAGTCTACTCTGACTGGTAGATAAAGAGTGGCTGCTATTACACGCCTGATAGATTTTGCGATATGATCACCAGGCTGGATGACTCGGCGTCGTGGTGCACTTTGATTTGTTGCAAGATGGTTGGCGACAATTCACGCAAGGCCTCAGGCAGTGGTGTTTTGCTTTTAGGCGCTCACCAGTGCAACATGTCGACATTCTTGAAGGAAATAAATCTAACCCGTATCACATGGCACCGTCAAAACGACGTCGCCAATGACCTTTTGGGATCGAGATTGATCCCTAACAGATAAATCGATTGGCCACCAATGTCATTTGTGTAATACTTAGTGCTGATTAAATTCTCTCAGCCCCTAACAGTGTCCGTTATTATTTGTCTTGCAGCCGGTGGTTTCTAGGAGCTAAGGTTTTTAGTTAAGAAGGATTTAACAATCTAGCTCCCACGTGCTTGATAAAACGAGGATAGTTCCGCAGACGGTTTGCATACAAGAATCTTCTCCCCTCCCTTTGTTTGCCGGTGTAGCTAGTTATGGGAACGCTGCCAAATTTAACGATGTTTTGTGTTTCAGGCTAGTTAAAAAAGTTAAAGAATTCCACTATTTCGGAAAATTGCGTCTTATAGTATTTTAGAGGTTGCAGGTATCGACGTTCGCGAGTTGTACGGATTATACTAACGCAAGATCTTATACCAACAACTTCTATAGTGTTCGTTCCTCGAGTACCAAAGATAAAGCAAAAGACCAAATTTTGTCGTTCAAAGTACGTAGTATATTTCGGGACAAAATCGCGGGTAGAGGTGAATGCTTAGCTAGCTAGTAATCGTCTACGCGCGTGACACGACGGAGTACCAAATGGCGGGGATGCTTGAACGGAAGCCTTCAGCTAAACAAGTCGACTTAAACAGTGATGGTCAGCATCCAATGTTGAGTGATGATTGCTGTGGTTAATAATTTTGGGGAATTATTTACCGCTACAGTATCCTATTTATCGAAACCAAATAACATCCATTCGGCTTTGGTGCAAGACGTCGAAATCTCACAGCCGACAAATCTTCGTATCTACAGAAAGCCTGCAGAAAATTGTACAATATTATTATTATTGTATCCTTTAATTCCTAGAGGAACATAGGGCTTCAGCCGTGCGTCTCCATTGTGTTCTGTTCTCTGCTAGAGTTTTCACCTGGCTCCAAGTCTGTCCACACGTTTTCATCTCCTCTTCACATGACCTCCTCCAAGTCACCCTCGCACTGACGACCAACTCGCCGCTTCCCTTTCGGGTTCCACTCGAGCTATGGCTTGTCTAGTGATGTCAATTGATTGTTTCCTCAGAGTATGGCCAACCAATCCATCTCCATTTCTTCCTGCCTATTTGTTTCACAATCGGTTCCTGGTTGGTTCGTTCCCAAAGATCCCTGTTGCTGATCTTTTCTGGCCATCTGATCTTGAGTATTCAGCGACGACAACCGTTAATGAAGGTCTGTAGTTTGTTTGAGATGCTCTTTATGACGCGCTGGCCAAGTCTCTGATCCGTATAGTGAGTAGCACTGACTTCACATTGGAGTTGAAAATCCGGATCTTATTTTTCATGCTGAGTGCTGTTGACCTCCACACAGACTTGAGAGTAGTGAAAGCTTGTCTTGCTTTTCCGATTCTTGCTTTGATATCCTCGTCAGTTCCATCCGCCTATAGTTGAAACGATGCTTCCCAGGTAGGTAAAGGAGGTTGTTTCTTTTAAGTTCCTCCCATTTATGCTGCTTGTTGTCTGTTGTTGTTGCTGTTGGTGGTGTTGCCCATGAATTTTCATCACCTTTGTTTTATCTATGTTCACCTGAAGTCCTATCTTTGATGCTTCTTCTGCCAACTTGTTGCTTTTCGTTTGCATGTCTTCCAGTTTGTGGAAAATCAGACATATATCATCGTCGAAGTCAAGATCCTCCAAGTTTTTCATGAGGGTCCATTTTATGCCTGTTTCCTCATTGCCCGCTGTCTGTCGCATTATCCAATCTACCGCAATCAGGAAAATCATTGGCGATAGTAGGCAGCCTTGTCTTACTTCCGTCTTTACTTCGAAGGATTCCGTAAGTTTCCCGTTGTGGATTACTTGGCATGCAGCATTGTCGTTTAGCTGTTGGATGAGATGTATAATTGTCGGTGGCACACCGTAGTAGCGAAGTGGTTGCCAAATCACCTCTCGATCGACGCTGTCAAAGGCATTTTCAAAGTCGATGAAGTTGAGGTAGAGAGGTGACTGCCACTCTAAGCTTTGTTCAATGATGATCCGTAGTGTGGCGATCTGATCAATGCATGACTTGTTTCTCCTGAATCCAGCCTGTTCCGGTCGAAGTAAAATAAAACGCTATGAATTCTTTCGCGATTCCAGTTTTAAAATTGCGAAGCATATGTAGAGTAGCTGTGAGTGGTTCACTCACAGTGTCTTCAAAAGGAATGCTAGCCATATGATTAAAACATAGAGACACAAAAGAGGGGATTTTTCGGAGACCTAAAGCTAGTACTGGCTACCGGGTATCGGCACAGAATTCTACCTAGTCTCCACTATTACTTCCTTACCATGTGAAGCGAGTGCGAGAACTAAGAAACCGTCCCTATGCAAAGCCCTTCGCAGAGATACCACTATAGGACCCATGCGCATTTCAGTTTGCTACTTCAAGTATACGTTTTCGAGGTTTCCTGTTCAAAGTTAATCTTCTGTCTTTTGAGGAAAAGTCGGATGACAACAAAGAAGTTAACTGGAGATAAAAATAAATTTTACGGAGGAAACAGTTTTCCGGGACCCCATTAACAGTGAAGTTACATAACTGCCAATTATAAGACCAGAATCGACCAGAATATGTTCTGCTACAACCGAATAATTATAGTTTGTTTCGTGAATAAACTCTTGAGGAATGGTGCTCATTTACTCCTGGAGTTTGTGGCCGATGAAACAAATTACCACCAACACCCCCAGCGAAAGCCTTGAAATTTCCAGACGTTTCTTGCAAATAATAATTATTATGTAATACTCTTTGATCTTCTTGGGTGACCAACTATTAAAGGAGTGGACATTGTTCGCAGGATTTTATTTTAATAAATCACACAGTGTTGTACAGTTAATTTAACTGTACAACACTGTGTGATTTATCAAATAAATTCTTATCCATTATGGAGTTATACTCTACCACAGTGCCCAAGTTTTATACTTATATCAGTTGTTCGCAGGAGAGTCACGCTCTTAATACAGGACCTACAAAATTAGTTCTACACAGATCTCAGGGTCCACCAGAGTTGAGCGTTGCTAGGTCATCGGTAGTGGTGTCGCACTCCATCGTTACCCAATGGTGTTTAAAGTTTAACTTGACTCACAACCAATAATGTCAGGGTACATCTCAGTCGGTTCAATTAATATAACCACTGAAATTGGACGTTGAAATTATTGGTATTCAGATGTAGCAAAAAGTCAATTGTTTGCGTTACATCTTCAGGCAGGTTGTTTTTAGATACGGTTGCTTTTGTTAACAGCCTTTGATGTTTGCTGTTTGACCGACTGAGCTTAAATTTTTAGGAATTTTATGTGTCCCTGATTACATAAATTTTGCGGAATCAACATGTATATATATGCATGTTAGAGAAGTATACTTCTTTAAGAACCAAAATAGTGGTCGCTATTTAACATTTACGTGGTGTATGGACTTCGAAATATATTCAATCCTTATTCAGGGCAAAAGTCTTTTGCTTTATGCCGTTTAATCTAAATTCCCCTTGTTTTGTGAGCTATGTACATGTAGTTTCGAGGTATCCAGTAGGAGAATTCTCCTACAGACTTGAGTAGAGTGGGTAAAAATGTAGGCAGCATTGCTCTTGAAATCGGACTAAGCAGAGGAAAGTGGGGCATTCCTCAATGCGATCAGGACATGGGGGACGTTGGAAAAAGTAAGTAATTCGTTTGTTGTAAGTGTGGAGAAAATGTTCCTTTGCCATTGTTAAAAGTGGTTATGTAGTACTTTGATAAAATAGATTAAAGGGAGGAAGTGGATGACAACCTATGTAAAATATAAAAAGTGGGCACTTCATGTTGCATCCTACCCACCTTCTGCTCATGTCTCAACCGATAAAAACTGCCCATTTAACCAACTTTCTACCTATTTGCATTCTCTAACTTAGTTGATTCAGTTAAAATGAGGGAAACTAAAGAGTGGCTACAACAAAAAGACAAATTATGCCCTCAACTTTCTAAAATTCATTGTCGCCTGTAGAATGTCTTTCTTAGCATAGTGACACCTCACAATTATCCTGAAGTATTTCTGATGTTGTCTTGCTCAAATTTGACTGGTATTTGTCCAGCATCTCTGTGAGCTCTTTAATACTATATTTTCATCTGAGCCTGGTGTTCAGCAATTCGAATTCAGGAAAATTTCGCTTTACACTGTATTCATCTGGGTTTTTTCACTTACTGTTCACTGTTAAAACGATATTTATACTCAAGAGATTTGTACTTTTTCCTTTTCTCTTCAGCATTTTAGCTTTATGAGTGCTCCTGCATTCGCGTGCATACATTGTCTATCTTGAAAACGGCATTATAATCTAGGTTGTATAGCTTACGATATGAATGGTTTGAAGGATTTTCCTCGGTTGAATTCGTCTGTCCGGACGTATACACTCGAAAAATTTCAGATGCTTCGTTTCGAAGTAACAGCACCATCAGCTTTAACTTTAGTTTCCGGCGCTGCTGAAATTTTCGGTACTGAACTTGTTTGCGGTTGGGAATTACATTTACATCCGGGTCAGCGAGGGACAGTCGTTACTTTTCATGGTTGCAAACTAATCGTTCAAGATCAAGGAATCGCTGCCTACGTAATAGCTTCATCAGAGGATCAGGAGATTGTCCATGTCTACATGAATATTCATGCGAGCCTGGAGGTCTCACGTCAAAAAGCTGCAAGCGAACAAAGCAGAGGTCCACGAGTATTGGTCTGCGGCCAAGAAAGTGTTGGAAAATCTACACTTTGTCGCACTTTGGCAAGTTATGCAGCCCGCAGGAAACATAAACCGGTACTTGTGGATGTGAACGTTGGGTTGAACCAGGCATGTTATTCACACTTTTATTTTTTAACTATACCAATACTATGGTCCTGGTTCCTGAGTTTTGTTGACAAAATGATTAAATTATGAAGGTCAGGCAGTTTTCTCTATTAATCTATAGTGATGTATCGTTTCATTCTACAAACGGATCTGAAATACTTTCTTGAAACTTCCGTTCATAAGAAAGAACACTCTCGGAAGATCTTAGACCTGCATTTATGGCCTTTCATAAATGTGTTGGTGTGTATTCTTGGGACAGCTCGCTATTAGTTGGTCGCTTCCAATTAATAGTTGATTGTAAGGTGTTATTATCAGGTAGCTTAGTTAAGATCATGATACTCTAATGCAACTACACAGAAAAAATTAGTTTTAAAGGATGAGTTTTCCTATAAAATGTCAGTGTGTAAATTTAAATGCTTTTAATACTTCTTGAGGTAGTACTGAACGAGCCTTCGTGTGTAAACACTCCATTACTGTACCTTAATAACAATTAATTCGTGAACCTATTCGCTTCTCTTTTACTAATTGTGGACAAAAACGTTATAACTACTTCGTATGAAATTTAAAACAGTTAGTCCGTCTAATAAATTTGGGTATTGTTATTAGAAGACTGAGATTATATGAAAACTGTGGGGTATTTGGGCAATACATGTCGAAGAGTCAGATCACACATTTACTTGTCGAGTTAATTTATACGGAAAATAAAGGTCAATTAAAATAAACAAAGTGATAAAGGATATAAAAACAAAAATAACTGACACTACGTCTGGTTATATAATCAGATAAGGATTACCAAGGCAGGTTGAGTAGTAATAAATTGCTTCTGTACACACCAGAGAGATTTTAAGTATACGAATAGCTCTCGCATCTGTGTATTTCATTAAGCGCTCCTGACTTTTTATGAATAAACTTAAAAGCTGTTTTTATATCAATTTTGTGGTTCATATCGATTATGTGTTTGGCTTTAAACGAAGTTGGTAGTCTACCGCTTAGTTTCACTGGGAGTTCACTGTTCAGTTGTTTCTCATACCATTTATGTACATATTCTCCTACCGTCACATGCAAAGTGCGATTACCCCTCCCTGTGCGTATGGCCACACACACATTTTAATTGGTATATAGTATGGGATGTAACATAATAACTTGTGCAATGTTGAGGCTTGTGGAATAGCGTGTTTTTGGCTTTTTCAATAATTATAAGCCGGGCTGCATAGTAGGTTTTACGGATGACCGAGTTCAGTCTCTGTCTTAAAAACGTACTATTTATTTCCTGATGAAGACGTCTTCCTTAGGAACGGAATAGACTGAAGGTTTTGAAACTAGCTGATCTCTATGCAGGTTCAGAAACCTCAAAGGATATCGGTTTTTGTCAGTATCTTATTCTCATCATGTATAGCATCAGTTGTACAAATACGGTGAATCCTCTTGAATGAGCACTTTACCAAGCCACTCCTATATTGTAATGAGGAGAATCTATGAAAATTGAAATATTGCCCGTTCAAGTATGCTTTCTACAAACTGGCCACTTTATTAAGCCATCCTCTCGAGAACTCAGAAGTATGTCTAGAAATACAAGTTTGTGGAAACTTTCTTTACATGTAAGACTTGTGTAATTTTGTACAGAGTTGAGTCTATTCAGTAGACTCGCATTGTCATAATTCTTACCTATTGAATACAACTCATAATTTACACTGCATAGACTTTGCAACAAAAGATAAAGTAAGAAAAGTGTAAAGCTCAACATAAAGAGTAGCGTGGTTGGAAGGAAAATAAGTAAGTAGAGTAATAAGGATTACAAGGGTTTGTCAGATATAAGATGAACTTATTTCCCTAACTGTAATCAACCACACTGCGCACCAGTGATCCGAAACATTATAATGACCACACTAATAAACCACATACATTTGACGAGAAATCCGTGATTTCATATACTAGTTAGACTTCGTGATGACGTTGATCGTACGTAGTAAAACTGCACATTCAAATTGTGCTTAGAATACCAAACAAAGAGGATAAATTGATGTGTTAACAAAGCTGAGTAAAAATTTACAGACTATTTTAAGGGCTACGCAGCTTTAAGAATCTTAGCTCATACCTTTCATCTCCTCTTTGGTCTAATGTTCTTAGGAAATGTCTTATCTGTTATGGCTTTGTGTCATTTAACCAAAGGTATATTTGGCTAGTTAGGCTGATTATGGCCTTGCGTTTTGTAGTTTATTGTTGTCTGGCGTTTTACGTCTGTGTGCTTTGGGTTATTAGCATAAAGAAAACGAACTACAAAGTAGTTTTCATTTAACTAAGAAGGATACTTTTGTTTTGAACAAAAGAGACTAATTTGTAAGATGGTTTTTCTTCAGAAGTGAATCAGAGTTGTACCCCAACTAGGTGAACTTTTGACGTGTACAGTAACGATTTTGTGGTCTTACTGGAGTGTTATTTATTATTATTATTATTCATTCCTTGCCTTCCGAATGGGATATAGGACTTCAGCATCGCATCACCATTGTATCCTGTTCTCAGTCATAACATTCAGCTGACTAAATGACTGCTTACAAGCTCTCATTTCCTCTCCGCATGACTTCCTCTGGAAAAAGCATCGGCGATAGGCAACACCAGACAACTATTCAGGCTTATCAGGGAAACAGGTGGTAAAAAACAAATGATAAGCGAAACAATCTCCGAGAAAAATGGCACCATAATTAGCTCCCAGGATAGACGTCTGGAGCGCTGGAAAGAACACTATGAGGAGCAGTTTAATTGGCCCACAGCCACACTTAACCTACCGGACATCCAACACCTCCCTGAATGGGAGATAGACACAGGTCCTCCGTCCTTAACCGAGGTTACTAAAGCTGTCACCAATCTGAAGCTAGGCAAAGCAGCGGGACCTGATTTATTGACTCCAGAGATATTTAAGTACGGAGGCGTCAGTTTACTGTCTGCGTTAACGGAGGTTCTAGGCAGCGTCTGGGAATCAGAGGAAGTCCCATCGGGTTGGTGTAAGTCACTGATCATCCCGATATACAAGAAGGGGGACAAGTCGTCTTGTGATAATCACAGAGGGATTAGCTTGACTAATATAGTATCTAAAATCCTAGGCTCAATAATACTGCGTAGATTAAGTGGTGCTCGGGAGACACAAACACGAGAAAACCAGGCAGGTTTTAGGCCAGGTAGAGGGTGTATTGATCACATCTTCACCCTTCGACAGATTCTAGAACATAGGCATTCCTACCGGCGTCCGACAATCATTATATTTCTTGACCTAAAGGCGGCATTCGATTCTGTCGACCGGGAGGTTCTCTGGCGATGCTTGGCTGTAAAGGGAATGCCAAGAAAATACATTGCACTGATTAAGGCACTCTACTCGTACTCATGCAGCCAGGTGAGGGCTTATGGCGAGTTGTCATCTGAAGTGGTGACGACTAGTGGCGTCCGTCAAGGATGCCCATTATCCCCATTCCTATTCAATTTCATCATAGATGTACTAATGGACTTAACCCTAACTCACTTCAGCGACTCAGGGATTGACTTGCTACCAGGGAAGAATCTCGTTGACTTAGAATATGCGGACGATATAGTCCTTCTAGGCGAGGACTCTGACAAAATGCAGAGTCTACTGAACACCCTGAGCAACAATCTCCGCATGTTTGGCATGCGATTCGCCCCTATAAAATGTAAGATGATGCTGCAGGATTGGACTTCATCGACCCCTAGATTAGAAATAGGATGTGAAGTGGTAGAACACGTTGACCGCTTCACTTACTTGGGAAGTACCATCAGCCCCAACGGGTTGATCTCCGACGAAATTTCAGCACGAATACAGAGGGCTAGGTTCGCATTCGCCAGTTTTCGCCGTCTCTGGCGTAGACGCGATATCCGACTATCGACCAAAGGGCGTGTGTACTGCTCAACAGTCCGCTCCGTCCTCCTTTATGGCTGTGAGACCTGGCCATTGAGAGCAGAAGACATGAAAAGATTAGCTGTCTTCGATCATAGGTGTCTGTGTTCTTTCTCCCGCGTGAAGTGGTATAATAAGGTGAGCAATATTGAGGTTAGGCGTCGAGTGCTAGGTAAGGCGGGGAAATCAATCGACGAGACTGTGAAATTACTTCGACTGAGATGGTTAGGACATGTGCTACGTATGCCTAGTCATCGCCTTCCTCGACGGGCAATGTTAGCTGATATAGGGTCAGGCTGGAAAAGAGCTAGCGGCGGTCAAACCAAAACATGGCACCAATCAATGAAATCCACAACAGTTAATCTAAGCCACGTAGGAAGATGTAGACTTCCTGGTTGGGGCCCTCGGGATGGTAAAAACCAATGGTTGGAAACAATTGGTGACATGGCTCAAAATCGTTCTCGGTGGCCGGCGCAGATGCATCCACTCCTTGTGACTTATGATTTCCAATTAAACTGTTTTGTTCTCCGTTATTACTATTCCTTTGTCTCACACCTCTGTTTACTGTCCGTATTATGCATTTCTTCTACTTTTTTCTCTTCCTTTGCGTGGTACATGCAGGGAGTGTGGCGACTTGAACTGCCGCACATATGTGCAAAGTTCTATGTCGAAAACCGACCGACCGACCTCTGTGTCACTTCCAGACGCCCATCTCATCTCTCTCCACTCGGATTCCTCTAGAAGGCCTTTCGTTTGATGTTATCTGTAGGTCTCTTTAGAGTATGTTCATTCTGTCTCCATTTCTATCTGCAAATTTGTTGGTCAGTAGGTTATTGGCCGGTTTGCTGTCAGATTTCTTTGTTGCCTATTCTTTCTGGACCAGCCATCTGGTTGTCGCTTTCGGGCAGAAATAGCTACTGACAAAAGCCCGCAGTATTTTAAGAATGCTTTTGGTGCTGGGCCAAGTCTATGAACTATATAGAAGCATATACATGGACAAAAACCTAAATTATGTGTTCAGAAACGTTTTGTCCAACCTCTTTCTTTACCTTGGTCATCGTAATGTTCTTTTATTTTCTTCTGTTTTACCACTTGAATTCATTCCACTTCACTTCACCTTCGCCGTGTTTATTGTTATCGTTATCGTACTCTTAATTTTTTAAACAATACTTGACCTACAATTTTAAAATGTTGATACCAGTTCACCTATATAATAATCTTTAAAAGTTTTGTAATTCATCCACTTCAACTGTACCCCTCTTAGTGCATTTTAATTATCTTTACTCTTATCAAATGCATATTGACTGAGCGATTTCTAGTGCCACTTACTGCCTTTTGAGTAATGAAGCCGTTAAAAGGAGGTATTTCTTCGCTTAACAAAAACTTTTTTTCCGTATGAATTAATGGGTATATTTCACGATACTTCTTTTTGCCTAAGATGTCTGTTCAAATTTCCTACGATTTTGCTTTCAGACATCTGTAGTGTTTTTCCACTCAAGTTTCTTCAGTGATGTTGCCTTCTACATTTCACTGATGATTACAGGAAAGGTGTCCTTTGTAATTTTGTCCTTTTATCTGAGTGTTGGACTTGAATTGTGGTCTATCTCTGGCTTTTTGAAGGTGTTGACCTTGGTCAATAAAGGTTGCTTTCATTAGATAGTGATCTGAGCCTATATTTG
Organism: Trichobilharzia szidati; assembly: GCA_944472155.2. Classification (NCBI taxonomy): domain Eukaryota; kingdom Metazoa; phylum Platyhelminthes; class Trematoda; order Strigeidida; family Schistosomatidae; genus Trichobilharzia; species Trichobilharzia szidati. The sequence goes on along the minus strand of OX235271.1, from coordinate 107,693,559 downwards.
CTGACTTTCAGAAGGCTTGCATCAGTTTGCGTCATTCGTCCTTCTCAATTGCAGCGGAGATTAAGTTGAAATATTCTGTGCTTTAAACTTGCGGTGGCGGTGAGGTTGTTTTTTGCGACTGTCTGAGTTGAGGTTATGTGTAGTATCATATGTAAACCAGAGTTACAAACATTTGTATAGTTTATGGCTGATGAGAGACACACAGGGGAACAAATCTATGATTTTAAAATTTATCAGGCGAACCAAGTGTATGAAATCTATCATTATTAATGACTTGTTCTTCTAAATTCCTGAGATTTGTGTTATCATTCACGTTTTGTACCTTAGCATTTAATAATAATAATAATAATAATTTGCTTTATTCCAGAAACAGTACTAGTGGTACAGTGTGGAATTTTCAGCACATATCTACAATATTTGCATCTAATTTACATAAAGGAAATACGCTTATATTAAAGTAGTAGTTTTTTAAACTCTCACAGTAATTGATTACGTTGGTTGTGGTCATAAATCAAACCAGTGTTTATAAATTAATTATTTCGAGTAACTGGAGTTTCAGATATCTTTCAGTATTTTTAATTCATTTTGAAACTATCTTTATGGTTTTAAATTTACTTCTCACAAGTCCACTTGTACACTTCGTCAATAGCAAGTTTGTTGAATTATTGAACCTTTCTTATTTTCTTTAACAGATATGCATACCGACGACTATTGCAGCCATAAGTGTCACCAAACCCTATGATTTAATGGAAGGGTGGGGTTTAGAAGAAGATCCACTTGTTTTTTGTTTTGGTCACACTGATCCTGCTAGTAATTTAAATCTTTTCCGGGAACAAGTATGTTGTTGCAACTTTTTTGTTTCAAATTACAATTATTTATTCGTAACGTGCATGACAAAAATGCTTACACACTAAAATTAGGCAATAAGACCATCGAATGCTGATTTACTGTTACACAAGCACCTTTCATCATAGCATATGAAGGACTCAGAAAGTTTGTGTATCGTATTGCCGTAATGCCTTTGAATGAGTGGACCTCTCCACGAAATGCTCTCATTTTACCAAGGTAATTTATGATCACTACTGTTGCATAGCGCTGGGTATATTGTTGCTTCTGCTCATGATATAGTTAGTGTGTGACAGGTTTGTCCTGTATGTAGGTGTTCATTATAATCTTCATCCTAAAGAAGTTGCACTTACTATTGCAGCTAAACACCAAACAGAGTTAAATTCAAGGCTAGCTGATAATTATCCAGAAATTATAGATAAACGTTGGCTTCACTTAATAAAACACATTATGAAGATAACTAGTGAAGTCACCTTCCGTTTAAAAGAAACATCTCGTTAACAAGAGAATGCTTCTAGTACTTTCTTGCAACTTTTTTGCAACTTATCCATTTCAGCGGATGATAAGCACTTCAGCCATCCTGCTGTTTATATTATTTTGTATAAACTACAATTACATGATTTCTTTGTGACATATTGATGAAGTCTACAGCTTTATTTTATGCAAAAATGCATAACTTTTAACCTACGTTAGCTTGTCTTTCCGACTAAAATACTGTGTGGTTGGAGAGCAGACATTTCATATATTTGATGAGTAACGGCGATCTATTTCACCATGTTTGGGATTTTATTAGGTGTAGTTACATTTGTGTAATAGTAGCTCGTAATTGCAAACGAGAAACACATTCATCAACCTGAAACCAATCTGAAAGTCTTCGTCACTCAGCATCAACAACAAAATTCGGATTTTCAATACAAACGTCAAGTCACTTCTTCTATGCGGATCAGAAACTTGGCCAGTGGGTCACAAAGAATATTTCCAACAGGTTGCAGACCTTTATCAACAGCTGTCTTCATTCTATACTGAAGATCAGATGGCCGGAAATAATCAACAACAAGAAACTATGGAAACAGACAAAACAAGAACCAATCGCCCAACAAATATGCAGGAGAAAGTGGAGATGGATTGGACACTCGCCGAGTACGCCGCTGGGTGACATCGCGCATCAGGCCCTTGAGTGGAACCCGAAAGGGAAGCGGCGAGTGGGACGTCCAAGGGTGACATGGGGGAGATCGTGTGAAGAGGAGTTGAAACAGTATGGACTAACATGGATGCAAGTGAAAAGTATAGCAGAAGACAGAAGCAAGCGGAGACGTGTAGTTGAAGCCCTATGTTCCACTAGGAACCTAAGGGAACAATAATAATAATAATAATTGCAAACATAGGCAACGTTCAAAGTAGTTCATTCATTCTAAGAGAAATCTAATTGTGTAGTATATTCGGAAACATCTCGTTTGTGGATTCTTCATGTTTTCTTGACATTTTATGGAATATAAATCACTGCACTGAGAAGTTCAGTTTGTTGGATTTGTGTACTCGAAACCATATTCAGTATGTTAATAGCATAAAGATATCTGTGAGCTCTAAGAGTTTAAATTCCTTTTAGGTAATCACACTTTACTTCAAACTCATGAATAACTTTTTAAAATTGAAAAAGTATTGCAGTATTTTCTGGGTGAATGACTCATTTTCTTTGAATTTCTCCATATTTCACACCCTCTTCGCCACAGTTTTCGCGTATATACTGCTTCTTACGTGACTGGATAATCTTTTATGCTCTATACTTTTTGCTTATTGATCAAGTGGTTATACAAATTGTTTTTATAACTACATCGTATCTCGTTGGACTTTTTGTAGGTGAATCGGTTAGCTGAACTCATAAATATTCGTTCTGAGAATGATATGAGCGTTTTCACAAGTGGTTGTATCATCAACATGAGTGGATTTCGTAAAGATGATTCTGATGGGGGATCTAGTAAAGAAAAGGGTATACAAGCAATACGAACAACTGCTGCAGCATTCGAGGTATGCTAAATTATGGCACGGTATTTTTTTTAATATTTTACTGATCAACATTTAAGTATTTTATCATGATTTTGTGACATTATACGTAAAAATAATTATAGCAGCCTTAAAAGTCGATTTTAAACGATAATATTTAAAGGTCAGTAACACCCAGTGGATGTTACCTTGTAACGGTAGAAGACAAGAGACTTGGTATAAGAATGTTTATTTGGGATTTGGTATCTCTATATAGCGAAATTTTGTACACTTCATCTTCAAATCACCATTTGCACAGATCTTCCATGTTGTGCTACTCCTGTCCTTCATTTTGTGTTTCTCTGTGTTCCTTTCACGTCTTCCATGTCTCTCCGCAACGCTAAATCATTTGCTTTCTCTGACATGAAATCTATCTCCTTGCTATTTGATGTTTTTGTGCTGTCAAACATCTCTTCATATATTACTGATAAATCTTATCAGTAGCATACGCCACAACCTTAAATATTAATGTGGTAATGCCGATACGTATCACTGATATATATGTTCTCTTAAATGATAGCATTTGTGCTTAGATTGTTACCTTGTCACCTTGGTTATTTTTGGCGGGCAGTAGGTTTCCTTTCAGCCTATGTAGGACAAGCGAATATCCCTCGCCAAATTGAATGTCTGACTTGTATTGGTGGGTGATATCTTATGAATGACTGCCTGTATTCGATTAATTTTCTGCTTTTGAAAAACAGATATCAGTGAGTAATCATTTCCGCTAAAATCTTGGGAGGCATTTTAGTTGAATACACTGCTTCTCACTAATTAACTCGTACACATATATAACAGCTATATAAATGTGAATTTTGGCAATTTCCCTGTACAGCTTAATCAATTTTAGAGTTTAAAATGTTTCATAGAGCTTTATTTCTGGGAAATTACTAGATATTAGATATTCTTAGGTGTAGGGAATTATCATTTCCGGTCATGGCAAGAAGTGAGTGGGATAGAGAGAAGTATATCATAAAAAAAGTTACTGAATATTATGAAAAATAAAAGCAGAGGTGGTTTCAGTTGTCTTAAAAAAATGAAGCCTCACTACATATAATTAAGCGATGTAGCGTTGTGTAAATAAACGAAAACGCAAATTGGACATCGATTATTTGAAAGTGAAGATGGCTTGTAATGTTTCTTTTGACCTTTTTCATCGGTCTTGTTGTTTAGTTGACTAATATACTGGTCCGCCTTAAACCCGGAAAAACAAGGAAGTTCGGGCGTGGTGCTATTGACCTTACCTCTGTAAATAAATCCAGTTTCTACAGAAACTGTAAAGCACAGAAAAATACAAAAAAAACTTATTCTTTGCTGCGATCGGAGAGACAAAATGACGCGGGCTGGTGAAAGCCTTCAGGAAACCACTCGGCCGATATGTCTTTATTCGATGAAATCGAAATATAAGCATAGTTGCATGGATTGTCCGCATAATGCTTGCAGCTAGGAAGCCTGCTCAGAATACAAAGGAAATGCGAAGTTTTGGTATAGCATTTCAAGGAATCTGAGACAGCAGATGGAATGGAAGGGCACTCTCCGTCGAGTTGGACCTAAATGGGAGGCAACCGTTAGGCATCTGAAGGTGACATGGAAGAGGTCGTGTCAGAGGGAAATGAAAGCTTGTGAGCAGTCATGGAGCTAGCTATAAAAAGCCTGCAAAGAACAGAGTGAAATGGAGACATGATTCTGTGGCCTTATATTCCATTCAGAACTCAAGGGAATGATCATAGTCATCGCCAGTCTTGTTGTACTTACTTCCCGTTATTATTTAATAACTATCATTTCATCTGGCAATTTTATCTATTAAGGAATTACTCGTGATACTCATGGCATTATTTTGCTATTTTAGTGAACATATTTGTAGTAATACAAATAGTGTGACTGAAGATACTTTGATGGTGGGTTCATAGTTCTTTTAGTGTGAAGCACTGCTTCAACCACACATAGTAACAGGAATCATTTTTATTCGACATCTAGTCATAAAATGGTGGCTTTTCAGCCGCAATCTACGTAATCAGTTGAGTTTGGCTACTTCAATGCGTAACTCCACTATTTACAGATTTGTAAATATTTGTAGTATGGCTTTATTTCTTTCCTGATAATGAAATTAACTTTATGAATTTGGTTTAATATTCGATTGATTGTATTTCCACTGATGAATTGCTTGCCATTAATTCTAATGCATATAGGAGCTATTCGTTATGATTATTTTCTTGGTTGATTCTTTCCTAAAGTGTTTGGTATACTCTTCGATAAGAACACAATATTCAACGAATTTATTATTAAGCTGTACACTCGTTTATATATGGTTTTCGTTTTAAGAAATTATATCCGGTGAGGCAATTGAATCAAAGGTGTGAATACATGAAATAATACTAGTATGAAATGCAATTAAAATATTTGTGATTATAGTCATAGTTAATTGTCAAGTAGCAAAACAATTAGTGTCATATTTAGAATAATTCATAGGATGTATAAATGTATAGGATATATAATTACAGAGTTAGTAGGCTTGATCGACTCCTGTCACTCTACCAACCCTGACCATGATTTTAAGATCTTCTATCGAATCTACGCTAACTTGCCGCGTTTTCTTCTTTATAAACTTCTAAAGACAGTGAAGGCCATTTATGAATTGAAGCCAGACTTTTTTGTACAAAAGAAGTATGTACAATCCTTAGTTCTGCCTTGGTCGTAGAGGGATAGACATATATTTATTTATTTTGTTTATTTAGTTAATCTATATACCTTTCCTTCACTATTATTACTATTCTTACTTTGAGTTGTTTTCCACTTGTCATTCTAAATCCAAAGCTTTTTTACAGTGTTGAATTCCATCTTATCAAATTTTACACCATGTTATGTAACGTTTTATATTAGCCTACTAACCCTATAACTATGCACCCCTTTCCAACATCTATACATCTTATGTATTATTCTGTATGTGACATTGATTGTTTTGCTACTTGACATTTAACTATGATTATAATCACATATATTTTAATTGCATTTCATACTATTTTTCATGTATTCACACCTTTGACTCAGTTCCCTCACCGGATACAATTTTTTTTTTAAAAACATATATATATATATGTACGATTGTACAGCTTGATAATAAATTCGTCGAAAAGAGTCTCTTCGCTGAATATTGTGTTCTTAATACTACAGTGGGAATTATTAAATACTCTTAGATAGTCTGTAAATGTCTAGCAATATGAATGTTTTTCGTAAGATGACAGTTTTTTGTTACTGATCTTTTACGTTGGCTTTCTTTCTAATCGATGTCTTTCGATCGTGCAAAGCATACCAAAGGATCCGTATGAAACATACTTTAACTACTTGCTAAATTGGTTAATAAGAAATCGGCGAAAAAACCCTGAAGTTTATTCACGCACCCACGCACGCATTACCGCATAGCTCCTGTGGTCACAACGAGTTTTAGGGTTAACAGCACTTTATATTTATTTTGTACACAGCGTGCATATCTTGTAATATGGAACATAGATGGTTGAGTAATACTTTCATGTGGGGTCAGTAAATGTTGCTTTGATACGATGCATAACTTTACCTATTGAATCAACCCGAATAAAACGTAATTGGTGGATTGCGTATTTTTTGTTTTAGGAGGGTTTGAGTGCAACAAGCTGTTCCCTTAAGCCAAATATTTTCTTTGTGCTCAGTATTACACTAACATTTTGTTTCACTTATAACTGGTAATAGATAAGTTGTTTATTATAGACACTTCAAGTGTTACCAGCATTATCGTCTTCACACAGTTGTAAGAAAAATTAAGATTAGTTGGTTCGTACAGCTTATTCACTTCCACTTTATTGTTAGTGATAGGGCTTTCCAAACGACTTGCGATCAATCTTAGGGTAATGCAAAGTGGTAACATTTTAAATGTGAGTTGTTATACTGTGAGCCTTGTCTTCGTGGGTATTTTATTGTTCGATTCTTATTCCTTTATTTGGTGTAGAGACTTGGATCATTGGCTTTAGCACTTGATTTTCAGTCAGTGGGTCTTGGGTTCACATTTTGGTCAACCTACGTTAACCTGTTTGGCTGTTTGGTCCGTATCATTGCCCTTTAAAATAATAAGCGTAGCTTATAGTTTGGTGAATGAGAACCATGTTTGGGTTAACGGAACATATATAAATTTCAAATTAAATTACGAATCAGCATCCGTTAGAGAATATTTGAAAACAAGGGAGTACTGGGCAGCTGTTTCGTTTTAGTTTGATACAAAGCTATAACCCCACCGGGGTTGAATCAAGAACATTTGGGTTACGAGGCGAGTCCGTTAATCATACAGCCAGTGGGACACCATCTAGTGGCCCTTTGATTCTAACTTCTGCTGATTCTCGATATGTAGTGCCATCACTAGCCATTGTCATCTGTGAACACCTCATCTCATACCTGACTTGGTGGATCACAACTAGGGTTATGGGTACGTGCTGTTGGGGAGTCCCAAACTAGGACGAAACAGCTGTTCTGGTTTTCAATTGTTCTCTAACTGATATCAATTTATGCTATAACTTGAAATCATTCAAATTCCTACAGAGCAATACTCGAGTGTGTATCGTTTTTACCCTACAATTTGATGAACATTCTATCCGTCTTTATAAAACTAAAAGCATTTTATTCTCTAACTTTTCATATTTGATTATGAATATTTTTGTTACCTGGCCAGGTGAATTTATCAGTAGGTAAACTATTAGGAATCAGCTTAAAACAGTGACTAGTCTTTGTCTTTTGATATATACGTGACTAATTGAAGTGGGAGGGTACCACGGACGAATAGACGTTTTCAGTATATCAGTTGAGCTGTTCATTGCCTCAGTATTATTATACCCATGCATAAGTCCACTCAGTCGTATTAATTGTCGATGCAATCATATCAATTAACGACAGATCCATAAAAAATTAGCGACGAGTTCATTTCAACTGGTGACATAGATCGTAACATAGACAAACATCAACAAAGTAAGAAATATAACTACTACACAATGATCAAAGTTGTCACACTCCATATCTGCATATCAACCAGAAAGTAAAAGAAAAGGAGATAGAAATGTCAAAGTATTATTTTTGAGGCTTATAGAGTAGCGTAATAAGGATGGTAAAAAGATACAAGTCAAAGTAAAGATAAAACATGACTGTGTCTGCGTCAGTATAATCGACTCTTAGCCGACATCAAATATGGACCCTAACTATGGGTTTTTGTATTTATATGCGAACTTCAACCGGATAGGATCCTTAGTATTAGATGGTTGGAGGCAAGAGGCAGGAAGTCTTGCCTGACCTATGTTTCGTGCTAGTTGGCGCTCGTCAGCAAGGTGTATCTGCAACTTTGAAGGAACTCATGTTCCTTCCGAGACTCGAGCCTCCGTCACCTGGTGATACAGTCAGAGACGTTACCACTGAGCTATTCGGGCTCGGACTGTATTGTTTGTTTGGATAGTAGTCAGTAACTATTGTAATGTGTGTGTCTAGTCCTTTTTGTGGAGCAGACTGAATTCTATCAGTTAAGTTTGTCATGTAATCACCATGCTAGGTGGCTTGCCATCACGGTGCATTATGAAATTGTTGGTATTAGATGGTTGAAGGCAATCGACAGGAAGCCTTGGATTCTTAGTATTTACTTCAGAAAGAAATAAGGGTATTAGTGAAGTTACGTAGCTAGGTGATAGAATATTCAGAACTAAATTTCTAAGAAAATAACTCAACCACTGTCCTCTTTATGAGTTGCAAATCTTCTGTATTATTTCATCTTTTTACCAAAGATTGATACGCTTTTGGTAATAGAAGATGGATTTCTTGCTTCTTTCCTGCGTGAAGATCTACCTCCTGAAGTGACTATTGTACGACTACCGAAATCATCAGGTGCTATAACTAGAAGTCCAGATCAGTGGACACGTCAACGCGATACTCGAGTGTGTGCTTATTTGCACGGTGAAAATCCCTTAAAACGACTTCATCCACATCAAATTGTTCTTAAATCCTCTGAGGTTAGTTATACTTTTGTGTATATATTTTGAATGTCGCTATTGTTTCTATCTATCCTTTCAGTCTTTCTTGTACACTATTTAAGAACCAAATAATATACTTCATAAATGATAAGAAACTGTTATGTCATCTTATTTCGTTTCTTTAGTGTCGAGTCAAAGTCACAAAAATTGAAAATTAAATACAGAATAGCCAAACATTGTGAATTTTAATGATAAAAAGTGATCTGATTTACGCCATTATGGACTATTTTTAGTCATGTCGCCAAATGTCTCCAACCAGTGATTATTATTGTTACTTTAAATACTTCATTCCTACGGCCTACAGCTCTCTCCATATAATGCGAAACAGTAGCCAGTGGTGCTGTGTTTTGTTCTGATTACTCTTTGCCAACCTAGTCTTTAGAAGACATTTGTGTCTGTGGAAGCTTTCACCTCAGTATGCTTAGTACATGTCCCATTCCCCCTAAGCTGGCAAATATTCTACCAATTTACCATTATTATGTAACACTCTTCATCCAATCACAATGTTTGCTTGTCATGTAGTTCCAAATAACTTGAGCAACTGAACGAAGACATCTATGTTCAGGTGTAATATTTTCGTTTTTATGCTTTCAGCAGCTGTGTCTGTCTGTCTGTCTGGATTCAACATAAAACTTGGCACCGAAGTGCAGCAGTTCGAGTTGCCACGTTCCAAATAGCACACACAAAGGTAGACAAGAAGATGAGTGAAGAGAATCAATAGAGTTTTGACAAGTATAAGAGTGAAACAGAATGAGTAATGGTAGAAAGGAATATGAAAGATTACAGAGGGAAGGCAAGATAATAGAGATGAAGATGAAGACAAAGATGAGTGAGGATTAGAGAGGTTTCGCGTGCATTTCGGATTGTGAGGGCGACTGTTACTTCCCGGCTGCCCACACCGTGGAAGTTGGTTGCGTGACCGCAGAGCCCAGGGGACAACTGCTTGAGGCCGGTTACACGCGGTTTGTTTTTGTTTGTTCTTTTTTATTTGGTGTGTCTCAGTAGCATATTTATCACTTCTACCCTGTGACACGGCAGCAGGAAGCGCGGTCGTTGTTAATCCGGGCCCCGACCGATCCGGCATGATATTTTGTGATTTTGTTTGAGTCATAGCATTGGACTGGGTAGCTGCTTTTTGTCTAACCGCTATCCAAACAACCTTTCTGGGATGGTAGGACCTCAAGCGACATAAGTCTCAGCCAGTATAGCTTGTTGGGTCATTGCGGTGTTCAAGCCCGACCACCACGTCAAGGTAGCAGCTTTCGGTCGGGAACACTGGGTAGGACAAAACGAACTACTGCATGGTACATGTGTAACGACAGAAGGCAAGAGTCAAGCAACAGATCCTTTATTAAGGAAATCAACGCATATTATATATATTCATGTTCAACTATGTATTAAGTAAACAACATCTTCCGATTGGTTGTTTCTCACGTAAAGTTAATCTTTCATCTATTTGTGACTGTTTCTTGAATGTCAAAACCTCTATATGTTAACTGCATCCGCCTACGCAAAGTCTGCTGTGGTCGGTTTTGAATCAATCTTTGTTCACATTTTCTCACGACAAATCTTGGGAACGTAAATATTGACGTAAATTACTGTCTACCAATTTGGCTAGTAGACAGCTCTCACCACACATGCATAATTTTAACGAACACTCGTGAATAAATTCTTATTCAAGTATATTGGGCTGAGTAATTACTTGTTTCGGGAAATCAGTTCATATTTTACCAATGAGTTAAGCTGCTAGAACTGAAGAAGCAGTATCACGTCATGTTTTAATTACGAAGTTCTAAAAATTTGGTGCCGTTCAGTTTAAATATCTGTTCTTATTTATCTGAGTAAATTCATCGAATATTGTTTTTGTTACTGTTTTTAAGTTTACTAAATATCATCCTACTTTTTTCTACAGTATTCAATTTATAAAGTTGGAAGTGAAGCTATTCCAGATGCACTTCTTCCTCATGGCTCACAGGAAGAAGAAACTTGGCGTACGCCTATTCAAGTTCCAGTTAGCCGAGATTTAAAAAATCGTCTACTAGCTGTTTCACAAGCATCAGAACCATATCAAGTTCCAGAAGCACCTGTATATGGATTTGTTGTTGTTGTCAGTGTTTCTGAAGACAAATCAATATTCACAATCCTTAGTCCAAGTGCACATCCACCTCCAAATAATTTATTTTTATTGACTAGTATTTGTTATGTTGATCCTGAATTAGTTTAGTTACAACCGGAGGGTCCTGGTTTCATGCTTTTGTATATAAATTTTGTAAATGTAATATTGAGGATATACAGAATATTACTGCATTTTATAAAAAAAATAAATACCAGTTGTTTCTGAACAAATGATTTATTTCTCACTTTCATTTAGTTCATATTCTTACAGTGTCGGCTGTAGGTTCTTACTGTTCTAAGTTATTTCGTGTCAGGAAAGCTCGTTGGATAAAGTTGACGGAAACTAACTATTCTGAAGGATGTAGGCACAGTCACTGACCAAATCATGCACGTATAATGTTCACTACATGGCGGTCTATCTAGCTATTAAGCTATTTGTTGTTGATGGAGATTACCATGTGACTGCTGAGCTAATTCAACATTACGACTTGCTCTGTATTGATGCAAAACACCCGTTAGAATCAGGGGTCTTCTAAAAAACATAATAGTATTCTTCTGGTGTTGGGTGGCACAGCGGTTAGGACGCTCGCCGACCATGCACATGGTCCGGGATTCGACCCCCAACCGACGCACTCCTTTATCTCGCTTAGCCAGAAATAAAATCTGATAAAGAGGAAAGGTTAGATATGAGGCTAGCAACCGCATCCTGTAAAAATAAGCAGCACTGCTAAAGAAACTTCAAGCCTCTAGCTTGAAGACCTATGTTCCACTGGGAATGTGAAGGAATAAGAAAAAAATTCTTCTGGTTAGGCAAACATTTTAGTAAACTGGAATTTAAGTGTAGAATACTGCGTACAGTGGATTAATCAGATGATGATGTTATGGACACACATTGTCTTTGTCGTAGCTGTCTACGACATATTAAAAAGAGATGGCGCGAATAAATACTGTATGTTTCGTCACTATAATAAGAATCGGTTGAAAATAGATGTAAGTAGTCATGATGCTATCTCCTGTTATCGGTCCACCAGATTTATGACAGGAGTTTCACTTGAAGAGTTGTGTAAATTAGTGCAAAGGGTAGGCTGTAAGTTTAGGAAAGCATTCAGCATGACTGGTGTTAATTAAGAATTTAGCTGCTGAACACACGACATCTGAATATCGTTGTTTGTATGGACTGCGCATAACTTACAGTGTTATCTGTCTGCTACAGCATGGTTAACAGAACTGTTGAATTCTTCTCCAATTCGTTTGTGTCCATTTTCTGTAGAAGTTGTTGGAACTGGAAGTTGTCTAACTTCAGTATAAATTGGTTTTCGTAAATAAAAGGTACATTGGTTACAGGATTTCATCATGAGCTGACATTGGTTAGAGAACCATTGGAAAACCTGGGAGTACGGTAAAGCTGTTGCGGCCTAGTTTGGGATTCCTCACCGGGGTTCGAACCCAGGACCTTCTGGTTACAAGGCGAGCTCGTAGACCGTTAAGCCACTAGGACCCGGTCCAATGGCCAGTCCATGAATTCTAACTTCTGCTAATTCATGACATAGCGCGACCGCTAGCCAATGTCTTCGGCGAGTATTTGTCCTCATACCCGACATGCTGTAGTCTACTGGTCACTGCTGTCCAGTACTCCCAGGTTTCCCAGTGGTTCTCTAACCAATGTCAGCTCATGACAAAATCCTGTAACCAATCAATCAAATCCCTACAAACCAGTACTTGAAAAGGTACATTATTATTATTGGAATACAAACTCGGTATATCATGGGCATCAGGAGATGCGCCACACAAAATCTTATAGTTTTTACGAGGTCTGGGATACTGCTTGGACGCTCAGACCGAAGCAGGTGGTTGTCTTAAGGGGTCACACCCCGAGCCATTGACATGAAGTCTCATCCACAAGACAGTGGGGCAGTGTCAGGAGCTATGTTCCCATGGCTGACGGTGATCAGAACAGGGTCATGCGCCATTCGATCTTTTCGGATTCTGTAGGCCATGTACACCATGGGTTTGGAACCAGGGTTTTCTGGCTCCCCTAAAGTAGACTTGCATGTCCACAAGTACTTTTGTAAGTGCCAGACGTTTGCATTCACCCTTTTATCTTTGTGAGGAACACCCTCGCCGCCTGAAGGCAGTGAATAGGACCTACTTGGCAGAGGCTATGAAGCCGTGGTCACATAAAGGCACTTTTAGAGAGAGAGACTGAAATCTACCCAACCTATCCGTACAAGTTGGTTTATGGGGCAATCATTCCCTGAAGCCTGTCAATCTGCAATAACACTACTTTTGAGCACTATGCGTTTATAACTATTTTTTACTTTTTTTTCTAACTTGAATTGTACTCCGAAGATATGCGAGTGGAAAAGTGTATGAATCGACTTGTCATTATCTAGTGATCGATATAAATGTCATACTTTAGATTCTGTTTTCCATCTATAGATGATATTTGTAGAATTTGCAGTTTATGTGCACAGTGTAGCCTTACAGAGGATTAAGTTATGACCTAAATATTTACAAGGGTGATAATGTTTGGATTTCCAATGCTGAGTCGTGAGATACGAGAGTATTTTGAAATTGTAAATTTGTCACACTGGTTCATATCAACAAGTTTGAAATGTAAGTCCATAGCTTTCTACAGAATGTCTCGAAGCACATAAGGAAGTCTGAGTCAAGCTGACAAGTATCTGCCCATTGTATAGGTTTTGCGACATTGTACTTTTAGAAATTCATTAATGGAAGGAAACAAGAAAGTTATATAGCCTGACTTAGGCTAAAAGCAACCCCTTAAACATAGACATTTATAGACAAACATTTTCTTCCTTATAGATCTTTATTTCATCTTAATGTTAGTTATATATTGCATCACTTAACTAATCTTATAAATTCTGCGTCATTAACTCGTTTATACAGATTAGAATGCTTTTCATGAGATAATTGTTTACAGCCTAGAGATTAATGTACTTTAAGAATCATGCAGAAATACCATGGTGATGAATATTAATTATAAATATTAGTCTTAATGTATTGTCTTTTATAGTTTTGTCACACTAGTTACTCAGTAAGTCGGATTTACTGCCGGCTAGTAAATTAAGAGTAAGTACTCTGGCCCCACCTCCTGAGCATTCAACTATTAAATCACCGACGCATAAACATTTTTCGCGGGAATATTAAAGTCACTTTATTAAAAAAACAAATCCGAAATAGCGTAAAACATTAAAATGGTATACTGACTGTGATTAGCTTTATTTCTATATTTTTTCAACACTTCACTTCTACTCTGGAAGCATAGTTAGTAGTTGTGGAAAAAGTGGAAAAAGATTTATTGTTAACAATCCCCTAGTTTAATTTGTAATCATGATAAAGTTGACATTCTGTGTGATCCACAAAATAATTCAACAATAAAAACAAAATAGTCAGTACGGTCGGTGATAGTGCATAGAATACATAAACCTGCGGTAAACACCTTCAAATGATAAAAATATCTGCCCTACTATGTTGATTTTAATGCAGTTCATATAGCAGGTATAAGAAAGGCATATACAACAACAGTCTGACTGTGAAGGCTATGGAACATTTTACTCCAAAACTACCTTGAGTAAATTATTAATTAACTATGAGTTTCTTTATAAACTTGTATTTGCTTCCACTGGATATCAGTGTGATGGGATAGACGAACGTTCAGCTGAATATTATACATCTACAACAGAAGTTCAACGTTAATCAGTATGGTCTACAGTGGGATATTTCTACCAATGTTAGGCTACTATAGAAAAGTCAGTCTGAACAACGAATATTCTTTCCAATAATTTCTCTTCAGGTTCTTACGATTACATAATATAATATTTGATTGCATGGAGGATTTCATCATGAGCTGACATCAGTTCTAGTGGGAAGCCGTGACCAGTAGGGTACAGCAGGTTGAAGATGAGGCAGTAACTCATCGAAGAAGACATTGCGAAATGGTCGCGCTATGTCATGAATTGGCAGAAGTTAGAATTCAAGGACCATTGGATCGGATCCCAGTGGCTCAATGGTCTAAGAGCTTGCCTTGTAACCAGAAGGTCCTGGGTTCGAACCCCGGTGGGTGCGTACTGATGAAGAGTCCCAAACTAGGACGAAACAGCTGTCCAGTACTCCCAGGTTTTCCAGTGGTTCTCTCTCTAACTGATGTCAGCTCATGATCAAATCCTTCATGCAATCGAACAAAATACCTACAAAACCAATACTTGAAAATATAATATTTGTTGTCGTTACAATAATGATAGCCAGTTATGCAGCGGATACATTTTTAACGTAGAATAATAGATTAGTTATGGGGTGTCAAAATAAATAGTCGTATTTGTATGACAAACGTGCTAGACTGAAATCGATTACAAAATGTTGTGAAATGGGAGATAATGGTGGGGATGTCATAATGGATTCATAGAATGTGGGGTAGGAAAAACTTACGAGTCAGTCCAAGGTTATAAAAGGTGTCAGGTGAGTACAAAATAGACTAGTACAAAGTAGCATACATTAAAGAGGACATAGTAGGACTGCAATTAGAGGTTCATTATGAAATAACCAATGTGTGAAATGAAACAGGTGGAGGCATGTATTGAGAAAAGAGATAATATTACTAATAATGAGTCCGGATAGTATAAATGGAAAATTCGATAGTATTGACAGAATGTTTGCATGAAGGGTATAAATTATGGAGAATAACAATAATAATTGTAATAATAAGCAAAGAAAGAAAAAAACTAAGAGGGTTAAGGGGAAGAAGCACTATTGGTGAGAAGAAGAATCATCAATCCAAGTTTGGCCACGGTAGGAACAGCGTCTGGACGTGTTCTTTTTGGATACAAAAAACTTTTCTTCTGAGTCACAGAACTTAGTTACCTCTGCCTTATTTAAATTAACAACTCTGTTAGTGAAGTGAAGGATATCAGCCAACATTGACCTATCAGTCTTGATTTAATTTGTTTAATTGGTTTTGACGTGTACCAGTAACAAACTTGAATTTTATGCCAAAATAAATCAGTGTTGACCTATCGTTCGGTTGTTTTAATAGATAAAATAAGCTTTTTTCAATTATTTTCAACTCTTCTACTTTTAAAACCCGAGTGAAGACAAAAGCTGTCGTTAACTGTTTTCGCGCATAGTATAACAAGTGCTACGGCAGATATTCCAGTTATGTAAAAATGCTGATAAAACACCTTTAAAACAACCAAATGTAACAAATGATATGATTACAGGACTTCTCTAGGCAAGTAATTCAGAATCATATAAGTCTAACTATATGAGGAAATTCAAATCGTAATTGACCGTCTCCTTACTACTTATCTAAGTATATTGATACGAAAGCGCTTCAGGTTTGTTTTACTATAACTTATATACTCACTCGGTGTTTTGTTTTTAAAGTCTGATTAAAAGAATTTTTTCTTGAATCGATCTGCATTAAATAAATGGACACTTTACAGTTAATATTAACCCTGATATTGTTTAAAACACAGTTCACTTTGTGTCGGGTTCAAAATGTTAACTGACCATTTTGCCGATTTATGTCGGAGAATGACACAGTGATAGAATTAGATAAACTTAAGGATATACAAAATCCCATCGGCATTACATGTGAATAAGAAAGTTGCAGTCAATTCGTATTCCTAGACATAATTCTGAGTCCAAGAGAGCGTAAGTGTCCAAGGGTGACCTCTAGATAGGCCTTAAATTCAGCACCTACTAAACTTGCTTTCCTCGGTTAACCCTGTTCAGTACACTACCTACCGTGGATGTATTAATGAATGAAGTCAAGGTACAAGGCTTATTCACTGTTGTGTTTCCTGATATGAATTATATTTATAAAACAAGGGCAAAATCAAAACTAATTTGTAGTAACAGTGTACAGCGTATCTGCTAACTGGCTAGGGTAGCAAGCTGGAAGAGTGTGCTACGCGCTAGCAGTCACGCCAGAAAAACAAAGTTGACTTGGCGCCATAGTACATGAATGCGTTAAAACAAAAGTTCAAAGATTCAAGGTGCACTACAAGAGGATGGCTCAATAAAGCGGTCAGTTTGTAGAAAGCATACTTCCGTAGGGCGACACTGAAATTTTCACAGCTTCTGTTCATTACAATATAGGAGCGGCTTGATAAAATGCATATCTAAGAGGATTCAGCATATTTGTACAACTGATGTTATACATGATGGAAATAAAATATTGACGGACATTTGTCAAAAACGGACATCCTTGAGGATTTTTAAACCGGTGTAGAATTCAGTTAGTTTCAAAAACTACAGTCTATTGCGTCCCTAAGAAAGACGCCTTTATCAAATTACTATACAATGAGGAAATAAATAGTGGAATTTAAAGACAGGGACTGAGCTCGGTCATCCGTAAAACCTACTATGCAGCCCGGCTTATAATTATTGAAAAAGCCAAAAGCATGCTATTCCACAAACCTCAACATTGCAAAAGTTATTATTTTACATCCCATACTATATGCCAATTAAAATGTGTGTGTGGCCACACGCAGGGAGGAGTAATTGCACTTTGCATGTGAGGGTAGGAGGACATGTACCTAAATGGTTTGAAAAACAACTGAACTGTGAAATCCCAGTGAAATTAAGCGGCAGACTACCAACTTCGTATATAGCACAAATATTTAACTGGTCTGAATTATAAGATTGACTTCAAAAGAACTTGCAAGATTATCTATAAAAGTGCATGCTAAAAATACGCTGAGGCTATAGCTAACCATAATGTCAAGCCCCCCCCCCCCTGTGTGTCCAAACACAATTTATTATTACCCTTGACCTATCTTGGTAATCCTTATCTGATTATATTAGCAAGAGTACTGCTAATTATTATCATTCTTATTTTTAAATCCATTATCGTTTCATTTGTTTTAATTAGCTTTTTATTTTTTATATAAATCGATATGATAAGTTAATATGTAATCAAATTGTTTGATATGATACCGTTACCAGAATGCTTACACTATTAAAGAAATAAGACAAAAATGTCTCTAAGATGAATAACGCATTTTCTCAGTGAAATTATAATTAAGTGACGTGGAAATATTCAAGGTGCCAGTATCAATCGTTTTGAAATCTATGTTTGCTCAACTTAGTATTTCTGTAGGCTGTTGGAAATACTTTTCACGACGCGCCACATTTCTGACTCCATATAGAAGAATTGACTCAGCACTAGTGTTGACCGTTTGAATCTTGTTCTTTATTCTGAGAGCAGCAGATTTCGAAATTGATTTCTTTTTCCTGTCCTGCCTTTTACATCCTCATTCGTGTAACCCCATGTACCTGAAGCTTTTTTGCTCCAATAAGTGGAAGAAGTGACCTCGTTCAAACTTCTGTCGTTGACAGTGACTGGTACTTGTTGTTCTTGATCGGTTATCTTCGTCATCTCTGTCTTCTCTCTGTGTTCATTTGAATTTATGTCTTTGCTACTTCTTCTGCCAGTTTGTTGGTTGTCACCTGTGAATCGTCGAGTTTGAGTGACATTAGACATAAGTCAACCGCGAGATCTAGATCCTCCACAGTCTTTTCACCGGTCCAACATATTCCTGTCTCCACTCTGTTGACGATCCAGTCCACCACAATCAGGAATATTATCAGGAATGGTAGGAAGCATTGTCTTACTTCTGTCTTCAATTCAAACGCTTCGCTGAGTCTTTCGTTATGGATTACTTGACATATAACATTGTCATATAGCTGTTGAATTACGTTTATAGGAGTTTGGGACACTCCATAGTGTTAAAATAGTTTCCAAATTACTTCTTGGTCGATGGTGTCTATTGAAGGCCTTTTCAAACTCGATGAGGTTTAGGTAGAGGTTTGAATGTAATCCAATGCTTTGTTCTATGACAATGAGTAGAGTTGCTATTTGATCAGCACACGATTTGCTTTTCCTGAAACCAGCTTGTTCCGTTTGGAGGAGTTCTGCATCCAATGCATCTTTTATTCTCTCCAGAATAACGTGACTTATTACTTTACTTGGCGTGGACACGAATAAGATTATACGTCTGTTCTTGCACAGGCCCAAGTCTCTCTTCTTTGTTGGTTTCCCTAGGTAGCCTTTCTTCCAATCAGTAGGCACCTTCCCTACCTTCCAAACTTTCCGCTATATATCTAGTCCCTTTAAATTACATAAACTGTTCATAAACTCATATCCATATAAAAAGCAATTTACCAACCTTATATTATTAATATCACTCATGACTGTTCTCTAGAAGTGGAAAAATTATCTATTGAATAAAAGTTACTTGAATGCAACTTTAGAACTAACAAATCCTTCTTTAAGCTATTCAATTATAAGCACATCCTAATATTATGGATACGCAATGTGAAGAGAATTACACACCTATGTTACCACAATCAATATTACTTTGAAGAGGATTATTCCAAATTAAAATGTACTATAGTAACAGAATAGAAGTAGTGGAATTTACGAAGAGCCATTATATTTATTTGTTTTCTGATAAACTAAACAAAGACTTTTAACTAAACATTATTAAGAAGAAATAAAAAAATACATACACTTTAAGATTTAAATTATTCAGTGCCCACTGGTAAATAGTACGGGAGCATTAGGTGTAAAATGGTCAAACATTAGGAAGTTATAT
The DNA here is from genome assembly GCA_944472155.2 of Trichobilharzia szidati. Classification (NCBI taxonomy): domain Eukaryota; kingdom Metazoa; phylum Platyhelminthes; class Trematoda; order Strigeidida; family Schistosomatidae; genus Trichobilharzia; species Trichobilharzia szidati. Next base: position 107,673,908 of record OX235271.1, on the reverse strand, counting down.
ATTTAGAAAACCAAAATTGAGCAAGGAATGTCCTTTCATTTAATAAATAAAAGCAACAACAGACAAATTGATGGTGTGGCAATAGGGTCACCACTAGGACCCATTCTAGCCGACATTTTCCTTGTAAAACTAGAGAATGGGCCTTTCAAAGATGTAACTGATGAACTAGAATTCTACTGTCCGTACGCGGATGATATATTATTTTTGATTATGAAAAATGAGGATGAAGCAAAGAAAATCCTGGACGAATTTAACGATGTTCATCCTGCAATTAATTTTACCATCGGGAAAGAAAGAAACTCTGGTATTTCATTCCTGGACGTCATTATGACAAGAAAAGAGGAGGGTACAATAAGAAGAAGTTTATTTAGAAAACCTACATCAGCTGGTCAGTATACTCATTTTTTCAGCTTCGTAACTTTGAAATACAAACGCAATCTAATAAAGTACCACAGAGCAAGAGCAATCCACGCCGATGAATGTCTTAATGAAGAGCTTAATATTATTAAACAGTTGCTGAGTGAGAACGGTTATCCAGAAAAATTCATCAATAATAATATGAATCAAAAGTCAAGGCAGACCAAAGTACCAACAGTTCCGAAAAAGGCCTTATTCTTATAACTTGAGTTCCTTGGGGATAACATCAGTGAGATATTAACACAACGCCCAAGGAATACGGCGGTAAAAAGAGCATTCTGTGCTGCTGAATGATGCTGTCTCTTCAAAACCATCCCTATTTTGCGTTCGGGAGTTAAAGATAAACTGCCTAATTTCACCTCTTCTATGTGTATTTACCAATTTGACTGCTCCTGTGGAGCCAGTTACATAGGCCGTACAATTAGGCGTGTTTATCGTCAGATTTCCAAACATCATCCTGTGCGTTTAAGTAAGGGATAAATAAAATCCATTTATAGCTCTATTCTATCTCATCTCCTGGATACAGAACACAAGGTTGATGTTGACGAGGCTTTCAAAGTCATTTACCGCATATCAACAAATCTTAACTTTACCTTAAGAGTTCGTCCACTACATAGTGCTAAGGCTGTCGGGTTCTAGATTAAGGAACCCAACATATGTCTCCAAAAGAAGTTGTTTCAGACACTGTCCTTACCTTTGCCATTAAGATTTCAATGATCCTTAATTTGTTGTAGAAACTTCGTTGGTTTTATTTGATATTCTATTTGCTATTACATTTTTGTAGGTATTATTGTTTCTTGAACTGTAATTTCATTGATCCTCACAAATCGATAGTATTTGAAAACACCATTATTGGAAATGACGACTATTCTAGGATATTCTGTGTATATAAACATATAAATATATAATTGTAGAGTCAGAAGAGGAAATTATCGAAAAGGATATTCTTTGCTCACTTTGTTTTCTTTTTCTAAATGTCTGAATGAAGTTATGTATGTGTATTATTTGAGTAACTGTCAAGTAATTCTTGCTACCGATTGGAAGTTTACTATTTCTTCGGGTGAAAGTAGATATAATTAGGCATTTAATTCGATGCAATATATATTCAACATTTTTGATAGGAATTAACATAATTAGAGCGAACAATTGTTTCCAATTACTTCCTGAATCTCCTCCACAGTTATAAATCTATTAATTTTTGGCATAAAATAAGGCTAAACAATTATTGAATACTGTGTTTGTTTACTTATAATAAAAAAAACAAAAATTTATTCTCAAGGGATGAGTTAAAGTCAGTGATACGAGATAAAATAAGAAAATGGCAAAGAAATAAACAAACAGATAGGATACGCTCTACGTAGGTTCAAGGGATAGTAAACAGCGATAAAATAATAATAATAAAGTTGCATAAACACAGAATTAATATTTGTGAACCACTGCTAAGTGATTAAAGAAGCATTTTGTGAATACAGTAAGAAATATGTAAAGTATTAAGTACATCTAGAGAAATAACCAGCAGTAAAGGTAGGTGAAATCGTAAACATCTGAAATAAAGGAGGTAGAAAAAAAGAAGGACTATTGAATGCTAACAATAATGGAATCAGAGCCAGGAGAATTTATTAAAAAGAAATTGTTTACTCCGATTACACTTATTCTAAATTAATTATGAGAATATTCAAATTATAGTGAAGCAGATAGCTAACTAATTTATGTTAAATTTTAGGCGCACTTGTCAATAAATGCATATTTTATCGAAGTATTTACAATGAATTAGAAAGTCATTGATATTTTTATGCTCAATTCAGTTAACCGAAATGGTATCAACAATTTAGTTTTCTAAAGACAGAACAAGACACACCTAAAATATATTCAAAGTAATCAATAAAACAGTGTAATCTGACTCAACTCCGGTTTGTAGAAGCTATCTGAATTGTGACATTAAAGTATGATTTCTGTTGAAAGAGACCCAGTCAGTGGTTAACTGAAAATTGTTTTTTGATAAGGAATTTGAGAATTTTTATCCGCCCTCACTTTGTATATCTTCTACTTGTGTGTGTTATGATAAGTGATTAGTATTGGCTGCTTACTACTGATTTTCATATTGGTCGTACTTTCATGGTCATAATAATCTCTTCAGTGATTTACGTGACTTAATATTGTACTTTGTTTCTATGTGCATCCTGAGTAAAACTCACTATTATTATTACAACTGTTTGTGACAACTCATCACCTTTGTTACTACCCTAGTTTCACTAACACTTAATTTTCTTGACCTGTATTACCAACCTTCACTTGTTTAGTTAAAATTAACCTTAACCGATTGTAACTTTGTTTGACAAACTTAATGTACACATACATACAAAGCAATGCATATATATTTGCGATTGTACAGCTAAGAAGATGAATTCGCCGAAAAGAGACTCTTCGCTGATCTACGTGTTTTGTTTTCACTTAATATTGTAACAGCAGAAGGCAAGACATGGAAGTCAAGGTATATTTTCAAGTGATCAAACAGCTATTTATACATGCACAGTTTTATATTCTTTAACCAATCACTGAGCGTGTTATTTTGTTTACATTAAACGACATCAAATAGAATGTTTATATATATATATATATATGTATATATATATATGATTCTGTTGCAACTGCAGTACTGAACTGTGGGAATAGTATTCAGATGTTAGCACCAACAAATACAATGATTTTCAAGTACTGGTTGATAGGGATTTGATTGATTGGTTACAGGATTTCATCATGAGCTGACATCGGTTAGAGAACCATTGGAAAACCTGCAGGGAGTACTGAACAACTGTTTCGACCTAGTTTGGGACTCTTCACAGCACGCAGCCACGGCCAAGGTTAGAATCCAGGATCTTCTGGTTACAAGACTAGCGAGCTCGTAGACCATTAAGCCACTGGGATCCGATCCAATGGCCAGCCAATGAATTCCAACTTCTGCCAATTCACCACATAGCGTGACCACTACCCAATGTCTTCGGCCAGTATTTATCCTCGTGCCCGACCTGCTGTACCCTACTGGTCATGACTTCTCACTACAATGGTTTTTGCTGTGAGAATAATATTCCGCTGGAACCCATTGTCTGCATCACACCACCACAATATTACTCTGGTTTCAGTGTTAGTGTGTAACGTTTTAGCACCTACCTACTTTAGTTCAGTATTATATTGTGAAGACCTGACTTTTCGAAACATTTTTTATCTTTACACATGACCTGTTAAAATTTATCAAGTTAAGTAAATGTATTTAGTGCTGGTTAAATGTAAACTTCAGTAGTGTTTTACTTAGTTAAAAAAAGTGTTGGATTTAATCTGACTCAGATAGACAGAAAATATTAGTTTCAGCCTTTGAAGAAAATAAGGCAATGTAAACAATCCTTTTTTTAAAATCACTGTAGCCAATTTATTTGATCTTTCACGTAAAAGCTGATATTTTTAAGTTTGTTTGCATATAAGGATAACTATTTACTTTTCTGACAACTTTATTTCGTTATTTGACGTTAACACTTAATATATATCTTCTCAACGACTTCATTATCAAGCTGTGCACTCATTGTGAGATACATTTTTTAAATTACCTGGCTAGAAAGACAGAACCAAGGGTATTGACAGGGAGTTGTCAAAAACTCTGAAGAAACTGTAAGATGAGTCCTTTATTACGGCTTATATGTGTGAACATCTTGTCCGGTTCTCGTCTAAATGGTGTCCCTCTGCAACCTATATTGGATATACTGAACTCACCTTACTATTCTATGGCAAAATCGATTGCTGATTTAATGAGATAAAATAGGTTAACATTAGTCTTTCGAACACTTTTGACTTCTTCATTCACGCTGATGGAATTAACGTGACTGGTAAGCATATAATTTCCTTGTATGTTTGTTCTCTATTTACAAATGTATCACTAGTAGAAAGTATCTGTTATTTATGTGATTACATTGATTTTAAAAACATAAATATCGGAATGTCAACTAATTAATTAAAGGAGCTGCTTAGTAAAATACTCGCTCAATGTGAAATTTAGATCTAATGATTTCGTCTATAGTCAAAGAACTAGAGTTGCTCTAGGTTCTCCTTAAGCATCTCTTCTATCTGGTGTTTTATGGATAGCTTAGACAATGGTCCACTGGAATTGTCTCCAGTGTGCAGGTGTATAAGAGATGGATGGAGGACACTTTATGACAATAACTATTCAACTGCTGACCTCTTCAGGAAGTTCAACGGTTAACACCTACCTATGCTTTTCACTACTGAAAAAGAGTCGAATTTCACACTTCATGTCTTAGATATTATGCTAGACAGAAGTGAGGGTGGCACACTAAAAAGGTAAATCAATCGAAAACCAACCTTTAAACAGCACTATGTTAACTTCAACAGTTGGATTCCTCTAGGTAGAAAGAGAAACTTTATTCATTCTCTATGTTCCAGAATTATGAAAATTTACTCTAAAGATGTCGTCAACAAAGAGCGGGAAAACCTTACAACACTCTTAAGTAATGTATATCCTAAAAAATTTATTGAAAGAAATATGAAGAAAGAAACCGTTCCCGGATAAATCATAATACCAAAGAAGACACTGCTTATGAGTTTGACATTCAAAGATGACACTATTGCTAAAGCAATTAAAAACCGTTTATCCAGCTGTATTGAACTGTTTTTCTGCCGCTGACTCACACCTAGTATTCTCTGGCCGAAATAAATTTCAACAATGTGTGGAGGATAAACTACTGCTTATGTCCACCTCTGAGTTAATATACTCTTTCACGTGTTCCTGGAGGTCTGATTAAACTGGACGTTGTAAAAGTGTCCTCCAGAAGGTTGTAGGGGGAACACTACTCTTTATGGTTGATGAAAGGCGAGTGCAGGATGACGAAGTCTTCCATCTCTGAACACCTTCTTGAATCAGGTCATTCAGCCCCAAGCTATTCATCCTTTTAAGTTATCTAAATGGCTAAATTCAGTCACCGTAAAAGTTTACGTTTTCCCCACGTATGTACAGCCAAAGCCCTAGTAAATATGAGTAAAAACCTAAGCTACGTATTCAAAAACGTCTTATTAAACAGCTTCCTACACCTAACTCATAGTAATTTTATTTTTCATTTTATTTTATCTCTTGAATTCATTCCTGTCCACTTCATCCTTACCTTCTCTATTGTTATCATCATCTCAGTTTTAATTTGTGACAGCAGCTGGCCTACCTAACAAATTCGTTAATACCAATTTAATTATTTAATAATCTTTTAAAACTTTGTAATTCATCCACTTCAAATCTACCCCCCTTAAAAATTATGTTAATTACCTTTATTATTATTGTTCCCTTGGGTTCCAAGTGGAACATAGGACTCAACAACACATCTCCACTTTCTTCTATTTTCTGCCGTCCACTTCAGCTGGGCACAAGATTGACCATAATCTCTCATCTCCTCCTCCCACGATCTCCTCCATGCCACCCTTGGACGACCCACTCGTCACTTCCCAATGGGATTCTACTCGAGCGTTGGCCTTCATTGCACATGATGTCATTCGACGGTCTCCATTTTCCCCTACATATTTGTTAAACGATGGATTCTTGGTTAGTTTTTTCGCATAGTTTCTTGTTGCTAATTCTATCTGGCAGGCCGGCCAGCCATTTGACCTTTAGTATGGAGCCAGCAAAGGTAACTGTTGATAAAAGTCTGCAACCTATTGGAAATGCTTTTCGTGATGCATCAAGTATTATCTTTATTCTTATGTATATTGACTGAGTAATTGTTAGTGCCTTTTTCCATAATATAAATATGACTGAACAGCTTGAAAATGAAGTTGTTGAAAAGAAATATTTCTCCCCTGAACAGAAATGCTTTTTCCTATTAACGAATATAAATGGGTATATTTTATGTTTTTGGATTGTCTAATAAGTCAGTGATGAAATCTTGCACCTGAAAACGCTCAATAACACTAAACACATCCACTTAAGCTGCAAAATCTCTTCGTTACTTTATCTTTGTACTTGGATGTGATGTAACACTCCCAGATATCTATGGGAGTATTTAAAGCCAAACCTTTTTCTGTATTCTTAGCATATCCTTAATTATAGGAAAATATGAAATAAATTAAGGCGTTAGGTTACTCTGCATCCTCAGAGTATCACATTATTCACTGATCTATACAGCTCAGTCTTCAAATTCGATAAAAGTACTCCAAATATCTACAGTTTATTTTTTTCTTAAACACTAAAAGGATCGATTACAGCACATGTGTACGTAAACATTTTCGAAAATAAATGAAATTAATTCACATTTATTATACACATTTAACCAGTAAATGCTTTGTCGAATCACTTCTAAAGTGAAGTAGAAGCAAAGTGAACAGAAACCGAAAGTTAGAGGAACAACACCGATCCACACTGAAAATTCTTTAGAGGAATTCAAATAAAAATATTTGCTTGAAATTTAGAAAGCCACAAATGAAACCGAATAAATTTCACATTCTGGTCGAAATAGTGATAAGAATAATAATAATAATGCTGTACAAAATCTGTCTTAATAATTTCTGCATTTTTGAAAAGATTTTTAGGGAAAGAAGCAAAACACTAGTGCGGTAAGCATAAAAAAGTGTTTCCTTCAAATGCGAACAAATGTGTTACAGAGACAAACACGTATAAATGCGTCATGATTCAAACAACAACAACAACAGCAACAACAATAACAACAAAAAGCAAAGATCAAGTGGAGAAACTTTCACTTTCAAAATGATTCATATAATGATCTGTTTTATTTGATAATTGGATAAAACAAAAGGCAAGTAAATGACGATTTGAAAATTAATTTCAAATAAGTGTTGTAAGTGGAAAAGTACAAAAACAAGGATATAAAATGAATGACAGAACATTCTCTTCTCTTACCAACCACTCGTCACTTTTAATTGTCCATTATTGGGGATTACTAATGGCTCTAATTGACAAAGAAAATTGTTTGACAGTGAATAAAATCTTTTACATAGAAAAAAAGTCAATCTATTTTGTTTTCTTCATTATCATTCTGTGTAGTTTAAGCGGAGATTTGAGATAAATTTCAGTAGGGTAAAATGTTCATTTTTTATTGTTGTTTTACTGTTTCATTTGTAGGCGGGTAATTTGTAATCTGTGGTTTTAAACTATTGAGGATATAATTTTTAGTGGTTATAATCCAACTTTTAGTTTGTGTACTTGAAAGCTTTGCGTAACATATGAATGTGATAATTGTTAGTAAAGTATAAATATAAGTGATCCGATCAAAATGTTTCATTGTTGACAGATGAACTTTATAGAAAAAAAAGTAAAAAGTAGAAAAACATAAAAGTTAATGCATATCAATATATTTTAAGTTGATTCAATTTAAATCAGTTGACACTAATTAATACTGAGTTGAACAACTAGTGAAAAATAGTCAGTAATTTTCAGTGTAAGATAATTTATCTAAAATTCTCTTCATCTTTATTATTTCTAAAGTAAATGTCAACCACTATAGAAAAAATCTGTCATCTAACAATCTGTGTGCTTAATTTTACCTTTTGGAATTTAGACATTTTTGTTTCAATAATGGTTTTATATATAAGCCTGTAGAAGTTCAGGGAGATTCCACTGATCTCCATAAACATAATCATTTTTTTTATTCCTTCACGTTCCCAGTGGAACATAGGGCTTCAAGCTAGAGGCTTGAAGTTTCTGTAGCAGTGTTTACTTTTACAGGATGGGGTTGCTAGCCTCATGCCCAACCTTTCCTCTTTACCAGCTTTATTTCTGGCTTAGCGGGGTAAAGGAGTGCGTCGGCCGAGGATCGAACCTCGGACCATGTGCATGGTCGGTGAGCGTCCTAACCGCTGTGCCACCGACGCTCAAATATGTGTTTTAGTAGGTATAAAGCCTGTAGAAGTTGCAGGGAGATTTCGACTGATCTCCATAAACCATAATCATAAATCTTCATAATAACTTTTCTATCCTTTTTGGATTCTTTAGAGACAACTCCTCTCGTTAGGCTCAAAGTTTTGTAACAGCGTACACATAGTCAACGGACTGTACACTCAAGTGCAATTTGAAAACCTAATTTACCAAACTTATTACCTTGTATTTTTATCGATACAGGCTCTTAATTGTTGCCATCGATTTACTAATTCATTTGTATTATGCAACAATTGTAATCATGCGTCCTACCCACGTACACTGTTCATTGACCCACATGAAAACATTCACTTTACTATGGCATATGGAAGTAATGAGAAGCTGCATTTTCTTGACGACATCGTGCACCGTTTAGAAGATAAAAGTCTTCAAAGATCCACTCATCAAAAGCCCACGTGGAATGGACCATTATCTCAATACTTTTGATCCAATTAGCTGTAAACCAGCATTGTTAAGAACTCTGTTTTACACAGGCAAAACAATACACTCTGCTGAGAAACTAGAGTCCTGATTCTTGAGATGCTGAGAAGTAATAGTCACACTCAGAAATTCAAAATAACAATTGTGTAGAATATGACGATTTAAATACAGAAAGGAAGAGTTATCAGTCTTTCCTTGCCCTCACAATTCGACATCTTCACACTCTCTTTTATTTGATTTTGTAATCTTTGGCTTCAACTTCTTTACCCATTCCGCTGTAATGTAATTTTGCTTGTTTTTGTTTTAATAACTTGAGCTGAACTTACTACACAGTTACATAACTTATTAGTTATCTATCATCCTATTCACCTCTTGTCCTTAATACTCAACTCCATTTCCATTGTCTTCTAAACATTTATTATTTTTTGGTTTTGATTTGTTTAATCTTGAACTTTCTGATAAAAGTTTTATAGGTATAATTTCCGGCGCGTTTTTTTATCGATTCTTCAGTCCCCTATTAACTGACATCATGCTGACCTTTCAAGGTTTGAGCAGATAGTGAGAAGCAGACAAAATAATTGGCGGTGCCATCTCGATCCGCTGGAACTGTTGTTTACCTCTGTTAAGATTCAATGTTTTATTTGACTTTCTAGCTGATTGGTCGAGATCTTCAAAATACAAAACAACCACACCTTTATCTCATAATAAATATTATTTAATGGAAAACTTCCCAAAATATATTTACAATAAAAAGCCATTCATCGGTTTTAACTAAAGTAAATATTAAACTTGTCCACTGATAAAACTTTCTTAAGATTAAACTTTCTATGTGTGATTTTAAACCGTCATCTGGTGTTTCATCGTGTGAAATATTATTCTCTTAAAGCAAATTATTTGTTTAATTGTGGACGAATAATTGCAATAAAAACAAAACAACTCAGTTTTTGTAGTAAAATAAATAGTCACTTTAGAGATCAGATTTTTATGATGAAAACTATTCACTAATGAGGAAAAATATGTACTCAAGATGTTCTAGTATCATAGCTTTACAGCATAACAGATTAGTGAGAGTTTTTAGCTCATTTGAATGCTTCTACTGATTCCAAGTTATTTGAACCAAATGACTTAGTTGTGAATTATTTTTACTGTGAACGGTGAATAGTAAATACCCTTAGAATTTTCACATCTGTATTGACTGGTTTTATCTCTTATGACCTAAAGAATTATATAAGCTGTTATTATACTATTTATTATTCCCTTGGGTCCCCAGTGGAACATAGGGCTTCAACAACACATCTCCACTTTCTTCTATTCTCTGCTGTCCTCTTCAGCTGGGTCCATAATCTCCCATCTCCTCCTCCTCACACCATCTCCTCCATGTCATCCTAGATCCGATGACCCACTCGTCGTTCCCCATTCGGACTCAACTCGAACAATGGCCTGCATTGCACGCGATGCCATTCGATAACCTCCTCAACGTATACCCAATCCACCTCCATTTTCTCCTACATATTTGTTGAGCGATCGGCTCTTGGTTGGTTTGTTCATCGTCAGAGTTTCTTGTTGCTAATTCTTTCTGGCCGTCTGTCTGGCTGGCAATTTGATCTTGAGCATGGAGCCAGCCAGTGAAGCGAGCAGCTGTTGATAAAATCCTTTTCGTGACGTGCAGTGCAAGTTTCTGACTCGTATATAAGAACTGACTGACTTCACATTTGTGTTGAAAATCCAAGTCTTCTTCTTTATGCTGAGTGACAGCAGAAGATTTCCAAACTGGTTTCAGGTTGATGAAGGCGTATCTTTCCTTCCCGATTCTGACTGGCTTTGACATCCTCATCCGTTCCGACTGCCCGTGATTGAAACCATGCTTCCTGTCTGGATAAGTGAAGGGAGTAACCTCTGTTAAATCTCTCCTGTTGATAGTGATTGGTGCTGGTTGCTGTTGCAGTTCTTTGGCTATCTTCATCACCTCCGTCTTCTATATGTTCATCTGGAGTCCTGTCTTCATAGCGTGATTCTTCAGCTAGTTTGTTGTTTTTCTCCTGTAAGTCTTTGACTTTGTGTGACATTAAACACAGATCATCTGCGAAATCCAGATCCTCTAGAGTCTTTTGTTGGTGGTCATACCATAAAATCGGCTGAAAGAAGTAACTCATAATTTCAATGAAAAGAATGTTTCTGGCACAGTTATTAACAATTTGGATTATGATAGTTCATTCCTTACATCGATTTTTAACTAAATGACTACAGGAATGTGATTATTAAGTTACGTAGCTGAGGTTACCAAAATACCACAAAGTATATTGAAAGTTACAAAATCTTGATCTTACAACGTTCTGCATAATAGCTAATTCTTAAATGAAAGAAACATATCTTTCTAGGGAACTCGAACTGCAGATCTTTGATTTCAAATATCAAGTGGTTCAATACTAACAAACAACTCATTTGAATTCAGCATCATATTTCCCATAAATTATAAAATATAGGCATTAAAATATCTAAGTATGTATTACTTACTTAACAGTATCGTCAATGTATAAACGGATGATATGAATTGTGATATGCGAATCCCATTTGTTTTGACCGTCAAAAGGACATATAACATAGTAGAAGCTAACGCTGCATCATATTTGAAAAATGTAAAAAGAAACAAAGGTAGTACATCAACAAATTTTTAAAAAATGCGGTTATTACAAATGAAAAAGAACGTTTTGAGTAATTGTGAGTAATTTTAACAATTCTTCTGTCAACCCCATTATCTTAATATTAACTACAATATGCTTGTGGTAAAATGTTTCTTTAAGTATCGATTTTGTGGGGGATTTTGTTTGATTGCTTGGAGGATTTTATCATGAGCTTACTTCAGTTAGAAAAAACAGCTGTTTCGTCCTAGTTTGGGACTCTTCATCAGTACCCACCCACCGCAAGGATTTGAAACCAGGACCTTCTGGTTACAAGGCCAGCTCATAATGAAATCCTCCAACCATTCAAAAAACTTCCCTGAAAAACCAATACTTGAAAATTAATCTGATGCTCACTAGCGACTGGTCCTATTCAGGCAGTTAACCTGGGGTTCTATTGGGAAGCCGTGACCAGTAGGGTAAGGCAGTAACTCATCAAAGAAGACATTGCGAAGTGGTCACGCTATGTTATGAATTGACAGAAGTCAGAATTCATGGGCTTACGACTGAATCGGGTCCCAGTTACTGAATGGTCTACGAGCTTGCTTGTAATCAGAAGGTCCTGGGTTCGAACCCTTGTGGTCGGTGCGTACTATTGAAGAGTCGCAAACTAGGACGAAACAGCTGTCCAGTACTCCTTCAGGTTTTCCACTGGTTCTCTAACTGATGTCAGCTCATGAAAAAATATTTTTGTTTAAAGACACTACATTTCTCTAGAAATTCAGTTAAACTTACCAATTAGTGTATCACACTGTTAATGCCATTTCATCATTCTGTACAGAAAATATCTTCCAACATTTTGCACGCAGCGGAAAAAAGTTGTTTGTTTAAGACGAATTTCTTCAACTATGGTCCATTTTTATGAGAAAAAAAAGCCACAGTGACATTCGCTACAAAATAAATGTCCTCCTTTTGAGATGAAATCATTTTAGTGTCAAGTAATGTGCGACTTTTTTGGTCTGAAATTCCAACTTTGTAAATTGTTGATAAAATAAACGAAACTTCTTCTAAATCTTTCATTGTTAATCAGTGTATCGTTTTGTTATGGTCACATGACATTTGATTTAAACTATTAAACAATAAATAATGCAACTTCCGATTTCCAAACAAATCCTCACTATAAAAAAAATAATTTCTGAAATGATGTATTATTCACTTTCCAGAAATACAGTATTGTTAAAATAAATGATTTGAACATTTCAGTGATATGTGAGCGTTTTTGCAGAGTTATGCATTACTGCGTCTGTTTGCTTTTTCTCATAGACCAAGTTTCAGGTGATAAAATAAACAAACTTTTGATGATTTATGTGTTAATGGAGTTAATTACACGTCTAGTTTTATGTTTTAATTATCCGATTTTGAACTGATGCATTTCAACATTTTCATGGAAGATGGAAGAACACTGTGAGCTTCAGCTAAGTTTCTACCATACTTGGGGAACTAAACAGCTAGAATTTCAACTTGGTTTAGATTTCGTACGTGATGACACTCATCAGTGAGGCGTATTTGTAACCTGTAGGAAGCTCACAGTCTTTTCTAGATCAAGAAATACATCAGGAGGTGTTAGTGTCAAAGGCTTTATGCCATTCGAGCCATCAATATTCTAAGAGTGGTAGCTCATTTATGATTTTCTAATAATAACTGGTAAATATATTGGAAAACATTACAAAAAAATTATTCCACTTACTTATGTGTAAGCCTCCAAAATGCTTGAAAATTAGTTGTGTATTATACGAATTTCGGATACTGCAAGATTCAGGTGAATTCAAATTTTCATCAATATTTGAAACGGGGAATAACGCTTGAAGGAATCGATTATCATAGGATACTGGAAATCCTGCCATCTACAATGAATAATAAACAGTGACTGTGAATTAGGTCTGGATGTCACAGTGTTTAAACAGTATGCATAGATTTTGAGGGATGAGAACTGTTAGCATATGGTTTGATGTTATCTCACCTGATAGTATCTATCCTCTTATTTGTTTTGGTCAGTAACGAAGATTATTGGGTTTTATTAAGAATGATCTTATGTTTCACGTACCGTCATTTGATCAAGACGTTGAAAATTATGGTTTTCAAGTGTTGGTTTGTAGGGATTTGATTGGTTACAGGATTTTCATCATGAGCTGACATCAGTTAGAGAATCACTGGAAAACCTGGGAGTACTGGATAGCTGTTTCATCCTATTTAGGACTTCATACACCAGATCTGGTTACAAGGGAGCTCGTATACCATTAAGGCACTGGGACCCGATCCAATGGCCAGCCCATGAATTCTAGCTTCTGCCAATTCACGACATAGCGCGACCCCTAGCCAATGTCTTCGGCGAGTATTTCTTCACGTTCCTGACAGCAAGCCTTTAACCAGAGACTGCAAATGACTCATTTATTGCATTTACTAGGTCTTTTGAAAACGAGATTTTATCTCTCGATAAGGAGCTTCTTTTTCACTGTCACAGTGTACATCTGGTAAGAGTAAGCAATTTCACTGAATACTAACCAATCTTTAGATTATTCACAAGCAATGCAAATAAGGATGACCACGTGTGAAAATAGTCAAGGGGGGGTGGAATATTTGTTTAAATAACCAAACTCGGGTCCAAAACGTCGAAAAATTGAAAATTTCAAAAACGCTTCCAAATGATAGAGGAATGCGTGAAACGAGTTTTGGTGTCTATGACCATGGGGTTTTGAGCTTGTCTAGGCCTTACAGCGCCCTTGCTAGGCTGTCCTGCTTAAAACCCTAAAATCCTATAGTAAACACAGAATAAGCTATATAGACGATATGAGCGTGAGTTAGCCAGTTCTCATTGCTCGCTTATATGACTGTGTATGGTTTTCTATAGTCTTGGCAGACGTATAGAGACTATTTGCATGCTAAATTGGTTGGCAGGGATAACGATTTCATTGAATTTGGTGGCTGCTGGCTTCGTTTATAGGGGCCTATTGTCACTATAGCGATGCTATGCGTGCTACTTTTGCATATAATAATACGTTTGGCTAGTCTTGTATGCGAGATGAGTTCTATTGGGCTTGTCTATGCAGTGCATAATTGATTGACGCGATCAACGATCGGCGTAACAATGCTTACCTATCATTAATATACTAACGGTGCGAATGGTCCACCGAGGGAGAGGGCTCTCGAGTGGTTGCGCCACAGGATGATCCTGCATGCCGGTCTCGTCTCGCAAGAGGCAGGGATGGGTGTGTTTGGTTCTCCTGAAAACCAATACCCAGTCAATGGGTGTATCACTGTGTGAATAAACTGGTTGATCCTGCCAGTAGTCATATGCTTGTCTCAGAGATTAAGCCATGCATGTCTAAGTACATACCTTAAAACGGTGAAACCGCGAATGGCTCATTAAATCAGCTATGGTTCCTTAGATCATATATGCTACATGGATAACTGTAGTAATTCTAGAGCTAATACATGCAATTATGCCCTGACCAGCAAGGGAACGGGTGCATTTATTAGAACAGAACCAACCGGGGGCAGTTTTGGCTGTCTCTGTTGAATTCTGTGATGACTCTGGATAACTTTAATGTTCTCCTGTCCATTGAAAACCACGAGTTTAATCGCCTATTAAATAGGATACTGATGATATTCTTCCCTTTTCCTTACATTATATGTGCTGATGCAAATATACGGAATAGTTCAGATTATTAATGTAGTCCAATGGTGTTGCCATAAGGTAAATTCTTCCCTTATTTTACAGTCAAGCATTCGGTGGGATTTATTTTAATATATAAGGATTCCAAGTTTCCATGTTTCACTGCTTAAACAATTGTGCTCATCGAGTCAGTTACATTTAGTAATACCGAAAGTCAAATTAATCGTATAGTACTGTGGAAATAAATTCTAATATTAATAAGTAAGCTCTGAAATTTCCAGTTAGGGAGCTAACTGTTTCTTTGACCAAACCTCATCTGGAAAGATTTAATGTCATCAAAGGTGAATGGAAAAATCATATAAGCTGTTAAATAAGATTAGCTTAACTGTCTTCAATTTATAGGCCAAGAGGACCAACACGTTTATTTTAATTTTATTAATAATACTTTGAAATTTGCCTCTATCAGTACATTACAAATGGATGAGAACACCTAATTCAAGAAATGCAGTTGTTATTAACAGACACTGAAACAACAGATGACACATTTTGCGTAATTACAAGAAGGATAACATTACACTTGTCAATGATGGGTATTTAAGCGTTGGCTTGTAGGGATTTGATTGGTTTCACGTTAGATCATGAACAACTGTAGACTAAGAAGTACGGAACAGCCGTTTCGTTCTAGTTTGGGGTGCTTCAGCAGTACGAACCTATGTCCCCACCGAGGACTGAACCCAAGATCATCAGGTTACAGGGTGAGCCAGTGTACTATACAGGCACTGGGATGGAATTCAGTGGCCCATGCATCTGAACAATTCATGATATGTAGTAGTACTACTACTATCCAGTATCACCTACGAGTATTTGTCTACAAACCCAACTTGATGGCCCCACTGGTCACGACTTATGAGTAGGACTTCAGGCATTCCATTCTTAAACTAGTCATTATAGTAGTAATAATATTATAATAGTAATAATCACTTTATTCCAAGCAATACTTTTTTATGCAGAATAGAGTTTTCAGTGCTGCACATGTTGCAACAATTTATCTCCTTTTCCAAATAAATAAATACATGAAACAGTAAAAATAATAGAGCCGCCAAAACTGAAAGTTAATAGAATCATATGTATATATATTAATACTGGTTATAATTTGGTGTTTATTTACAGAATAAAAGCTTTAAACTCTCTTTTCTGACATCTGTCTCTTCGCATAAACCCGTGCTAAATTTGGTATGCTTGAATGTTTATGTTTTGCCGTACGAGCATAAATTTTTATGAAATTTCTTCTGATAATACCAGAAGGGATACAAGACGAAAGTTGAGAATATATGGTGTGTTTGCTATCAGACAAGATAACTTTAGCTACATGCTTGCGAGAATCAAATTGTTAATCAACAGCAATATTACTTGAGTTATAGGCACACCGCTAACCCCACTTACAGCCTTCAATGTTCTAGACATTATGACACAGTCTTTTCTGAGGAGCCTAGGGAAGAACAAGGGGAACAATAAGGATGAAAAGGTAGAATACATGAATTGATAAATTGTAAGCGAATAGGTTGAGTTATGCCAGAAAGTCAACCGGAAGATTTTCTCAGAAATCATCAAGATATGAGACGATCAATAACGACCAACAAACATCAGATTGATTTTCGACTGGCATGAAGTTAGATCACGGAGTGATGTCAGTTAAAGAACCATTAAAGGATGAGTTAAAGGTGACGCCATTAATGAAAGACAGAGGGGAATAAAAAAAATTATCACTGATGTCGATATTATTGTCCAACTGTTCAAAATTTTCCTATAAATTCCCTATTATCCTACTAAAATCAAACTTCAACCGTTTAATAATTTCTCTGGTTTTGTTTAGTTCCATTACTTATTCCAAAAAAATGATATTTTAAATTATGATTTTCATTCGTGCTGAAAATAAAAACTTATTTGATGTGAACTAAAAATGTTGGCTAACGAAACATACAACTAAGATAGAAACCTAATAACCCAAAAATATTGTCAGTTTATCCATTAAAACACCGTTGACATGAATAGAACTAATTAAATTAAAATAAAATAATGGAAATATACTCAAAAAATAAATATAGGTAACAGAGACTATAGGAAGTCATGCATATATTAGTACACTATTGTCTAATTCCTAGGGATTTTCTTTTGAAACATGTGACCAATATAAATTTTGATGGAAAATAATTTCCACCCTCTCTATTGACTAAATCATATCACAGTGAATAGAAATCCCCAAACTCCCATCTTCTGTATACTGCCTTATTCAGTATTTGCTTAAGTTTTGATGAAACATGGACACAACTCTGACTACTATTTGTTTCCACAATTTTCCCAAGCTCTAGTTGAGATAATATCAGAAGTATTCAGATTATTCATCTTGCCTTCATGGCTCGACTGATAATCACATTTCAATTCTAGACATTTTGCTAATCCTTTTTTCTCACTACTTGCATGTGATTAAAACAAATGTTGACAATTACTTGTTAGCTAACCAGCCTTTCGGAACCATCTTCTCGTATGATATAAGATTAACTGAACAGACGGCACGAAGAAGTGTATAAATTTTATTCAGTACATTATGGATAAAAGCTATGAGCCTTTGGAAGGCGTTAAGAGTTGAATATCTCAAATGGCGGTGATGAGAGCGGTGATAAGAGTGGTTTTCTGTATCATTTGTAGCACGTGATAAATTCAACAGACTAAAAGCAAAGTAAATTAAACAGATGGAGTAGAACTAGACGCTTAGAAATTTCTTTATAAATCCCCCCAAAAAAACAAATAATCATACAAATGTATGAATATAACTTAACTGTGAATAAGTAATACTTAGTTTTCCATATTAATTCGTATATTAGATATATCACACAGTGAAACAGTATCATATATTGAATGACGTTCCGAACAAAATTCACTGTTCATGATCACCTCAGTTATAACCACACAAATTCGACACTTCCGTTCTATGGTTTTCTTTATTCTTTCCTATTCGTCGTTGTAGGGGTAATAGAATTTTCCAGATGTCCGACTGGACAGGGCTTGAATCATTCCTACTACACGTGTTCGCAGTTGGTTTGATGAACAAAGCTTCCGTTATCAATCTCTCCCTTCAACCTGTTGTATTAGATTTTAAAACTGTCATCTCATCCCATCCTTTATTGTATGGTTGTGTGTAATTGCATGTAGTGAGTGGTATATCTGAACTATTCTCCACATTTCTTGTCTTTTTCGGGTCAACTAATCTAGGCTTTGCTAGGTTTTTGTGCTCCTCTAGTCTGACTGCTCCTGTTCTACTACTTTGACCTATATATCTGACCTGACAATCATTGCAGGGTATTAGATAAACTAAATTATTTTGTTTTATTGGTTCCACAGGATCCTTTAACCAACAAAGCTTGTTCCTAATTGAGTTCGTGGGTTTGAATGACAATTTTATTCCTGCATTGTTAAGAATTCCCGTAAGGTTCCTGAGGTTCCTTCTTTGTATGGAAGTACTATTGATGATTTAAATTCCCTGTTGTTGGTGTTCTCATTATCCTGTTCATGTTTGACATGTGTATCCTCATCAGTGTTATTAATATTATTATTATCACTATCACTACCGTTATTAATAATTTTACACCTGCATTTTAATACATACTTCCTGAATAATTTATCAGGGTAATTATTAAGTTCCAAAGCTTCTCTTACATGCCTTACTTCCTGTCTTAGATTTTCCTTGGTATTACTTAGTTTTTGTGCAATATTACTTAAACATTTCGCCAATTTTACTCTCAGGTCAGATATATAGGTCAAAGTAGTAGAACAGGGTCAGTCAGACTAGAGGAGCACAAAAACCTAGCAAAGCCTAGATTAGTTGATCCGAAAAAGACAAGAAATGTGGAGAATAGTTCAGATATACCACTCACTACATGCAATTACACACAACCATACAATAAATAGGATGGGATGAGATGACAGTTTTAAAATCTAATACAACAGGTTGGAGGGAGAGACTGATAACGGAAGCTTTGTTCATCAAACCAACTGCGAACACGTGTAGTAGGAATGATTCAACCCCTGTCCAGTCGGACATCTGGAAAATTCTATTACCCCTACAACGACGAATAGGAAAGAATAAAGAAAACCATAGAATGGAAGTGTCGAAGTTGTGTGGTTATAATTGAATTGATCATGAACAATAAATAAATAGTGTTCGGAACGTCATCCAATAAATGATACTTTTTCACTGTGTGATATATCTAATATACGAATTAATATGGAATTACATACTACCACACTGCCCAAGTTGTACACAAATATCAACATCTAGTTTCTTAACATGAGATATTATGATGTCTGTTTTACAGAACCGATACGACTGGTTTTGTTGGTATGATACTGCTTCAATTTTCATTTTAGTTCTATTTGCTGAGATTTACCTAATAGTGGAATATTCTACTAGAATTTAGTTTATTTTAGAAGTAGTCGGTTGGATGCTTCCGCATCCTACGAATTAGTGGTACTCTCCAAGAAACTGAAAACAAGCAAAGCAGATTCTTTTTACGAGTTTGACCACGGATTGATATCAGTTATAGAACCACTGAAAACCATGGAGTGCTGGAAAGCTGTTTCATCCTAGTTTGAGACTCATAGACAGTACGCATCCACTGCTACTGACTGGCGACAGGAAGGAGTTTCCTAGAGTTCTAGTGAGAAGTCTGACAGTGGGGTCCACCCTGTCGGCAGTGAGGATGAATGCTCGCCGATGACATTAGCTTGTGGTCGCGCAATAATCAAGGATTAGTAGAAGTTAGAATTCATGGGCCATTAAATTGGATCCCATTGGCTGAATGGTCAACGAGCATGCCTTGTAAGTGGAAGTTCCTGGGTTCAAGCCCCAGTGGATGCCCATTTCTGAGCAGTCACAAACTAGAAGGAAACAGCTGCCCAGTACTCCCTCATTTTCAATGGTTCTCTAACTGATATCAGTCAGTGGTCAGACTTGATAAACAAATCAAATCCCTAGGAATCAACTCTTGAAGATATGGATTCACATTAACTTGTCCATTATAAGTTGATGAGAGGCTAAAAGAAAGGATTCAGTCTCACAGTCAGTCATTGTAACAGTAATAATAATATTGATTAGGATTATACTCTGATATGTGAATACTCTATGCATGGAATAACATTCTTTCACTAAAAATTAGTTCGATTTATGCAAGCTATGCATCAAACTAGTTCAGTTGTCAATAGAAAAATGATTCTGTTGTGATAAGATGACACTGTTTTAATGCATTTGAGCAAATAATTAAAGGTTTCAAATAACATGAAAATATTAGGAGTGACTAGGGAATTACTTGTGTTTACTTCTTTATGGGAAATCTAGATGAAGTGAAATAGCTCTGTTTTGATTCAGAAACTGAGTAATTAATTCATCTCATAGTAAAATGATTACGATAGTTTGAAAAGACAATACGCTATACAAGCATTTTTTTCCTTCACTTCCCCAGAGGAACATAGGGCTTCAAGCTATGGTTGAGTTTCTGTAGCAGTGGTGTTTGTTTTTACAGGATGGGGTTGCTAGCCTCATGCCCAACCTTTCCTCTTTGCCAGAATTGTTTCTGGCTCAGCGAGGTAAAGGAGTGCGTTGGCCGGAGATCGAACCCTGGACCATATGCATGGTCGGCGAGCGTTCTAACCGCTATGCCACCGACGCCTATACAAGCATAACTAAACTGAATTAATTAAGAAGATTTGTGCCTCAACAAGATATTTTTAATGTGGTTGTGTTCTCTAACACCAGGTGATTTGTTTAAGGAGCTTTCCCTATCTTTCTAAACAGCACCTTGATATTAATTGGTGGATGGTGACTAGCAGTGGAATCCAGGATGCGCATTTCGTCCTACTTAGAACTCGTCATCTGGATGTACCTGCACTCCGCAGTGAGTGATGATGTTCCCACCGAGGCTCGAATCCAGTGCCCATAGTTTCAAACGCCAAAGCATTATCCACTAGACCACTTGGGCCACGACAGCCAACTCTTGTGCAACGGGTCAGATTAATTATTAAATTCAATTTTAGATTTTCCCGTCGATTGATTGGACCGGTGGGAACATCATCACTCTCTGCGGAATGCAGGTACATCCAGATGACGAGTTCCAAATGGGACGAAATGTTCATCATGGATTCCACTGCTAGTCACCATCCACCAATTAACTTCTAATTACATGCCCAGACATCGTCGAAGCATCTGCACAAGAAGCCGACATGTCAACCTTAGACCAAGCACTTCGGTCCAATCAATCGACGGGAAAATCTAAAACTGAATTAAAGCACCTTGATATGTCGACTTCAGTCTAAAGTAAACCATCCAACTCAGAGAACACAACCACATAGAATAGGATAACTAATTTCTCAGTTCACTTGCTGGACTTTACTTCTGAGCTGCTGTCCCACAACATCATCCCTAACATCATTCATCATCACTTCATGTCACAGTTATTAACAGTGTCAGTTTATTGTGTGAATAGAATTTCAAAAGAAGACAAGATTTTATACTCATGTTTACATCTTTCGTGATTGAATAACTTCTCATTCAATAAGTAGATTCTTATTAATCAAAGACATGTAAGACATATCCGTTAGTGAAACATTTCCTTGAATGAATCAATGAATGAGGGAATGTTGATTCCATAAAAAGGAAACGTATTATGCTATTCTGTCTCTTTTTTAAAAAAAACTTCAAATACTGAAATGAAAATTAATGCAAAATGATAAGTAACTAAATGTTGTGAAATCTTAAGTCATATTGTTTATATATGTAGGCGCATAACTTTTGAAATAAAATCGATTTTCTTATTATTCTTACAAAAAAGTGGTAGAACATGGAAAAGGAAGGAGATAAGAATAAGTGACAGGTGACATAACCTCCTTCATAATATAACAATAAATGGCATAAACATTTTTCTTTCATCTACCCCATGAAGTCTTAATTCTTATTAGAACAAAAATTCGTTAAAGAAATGAGATTGTGAAAGGGATTTTTGCTAAGATAAAAAAGCAGGAAAGTTAGTTATTAAAATATAACTGGGAGAAAGTAATTTCTAAATAATCGCTGATATGCATAGCTAAATAATATTATAGAGTAAAAAAAACCAAAACATTTCACTAAAATTTGGAATTATTTAAAGGAAAGTGTTTAGCTGCTTCAGGTATTTGACCAGTCCAACGACACATATTGAGTCATAAAGGATGATTGCCTTCTTTAACTCTACTTGTGCCTGCTGAATGACTAATGTACTTGGAAATATTTCTAGGATCCGTGATAATCCAATCAAGAATCATCTAACAGTTGATAGATATTCAGGTTAGGTGGTTGGATCAAGTTTTCATGCTTGAGACACATGAGTAGGCGTATTTGAACCCCTGACCTCCTTCACCAGAGATCAAGCCCGTCCACTCTAGTTATACTGTCAGAAAAGTTACTTTCCAACAGTAAGTTTGCAGGGACTTGATTAGTTTCAAGTCTGATTGATGTCAGTTAGAAAACCATTGAAAATGCAGGGGTACTGGACAGCTCTTCCCTTCTAGTTTGTGACATCTCAGAAATGGCCTTCACTGGGGCTCGAACCCAGGAACTTCCAGTTACAAGGCATGTTGTGACACCATTCAGCCATTGGCATTTGATCGGGTCTCAGTGGCTAAATGGTTGACTGTCTTGTCTTGCAAATGGAAGGTCACGAGTTCGAATTCTGGTTGGTGCTTACTTCTGAACAGTCCCAAAGTGGAATGAAATTGTTGTTCAGTATTCCTTGATTTTCAGTGGCTCTCTATCTGATGTCAATCCATGATGAAACTAGAGATGTTACTATTTATCTGATTGTACTCACGACTGATGTCTTATAAGGCTGCAATGATCACTTTTTTGGTCGCCAGGGAGTAACCAATGTTATGTTTCTATTCCCTAGTATTGGTGCTGACTGAATTCTATCAGTCACTTATGCAGTTTTGTCACCAATGGTCAAACAAATCAAAGCAGGAACTTCAGGAATTTGGTCAGCGTGACTAGAGTTTCTTCTTTGTCATTCGTTTACATTCTGAGAGGAACATAGGGCTCTGAAGTTTTTTGTAGCGGTGTTTTCTTGCCTGACGAGGTAGCTATTCTCGTGCCTAACCTTCCCCTCTTATCGAGCTTGCTACTGGCTAGTAGACTGGGCCAGGTTTAGGAGTCGAACTCGGAGCATGTACGTGGTTGGAGAGCATCCTACCAGTGAACCACTAATTAAACTTCTACTCAGAACAATTTTTAATCCAAAATAGCAATTTATTGAACAGTTTAATGAGCTAAATTTAACTTTCAATTTTGAAATGTCAATCAACTGTGAAAACAATAAAGTGGGATGAAAAGTTTTGATTTTTTAAAATTTGTTTCTACTACTATTCTATTTTAAGGTAGACAGGAAAGCTAAACAACATCCCAAGTTCTTCATATAAGAAAAAACATTTAGGAGATATTATTTTTTCCTCTCTTCCTACTTAACACTAATTTTCCGTCACCAATTTCATTGCACTTGGGAATAATAGTGATATAATATGGAAGAGTATGCATAAGATTAAAAGTGCGCAGATTAGTTATAATGCAAGAATTAGTTAGTTATATAAGAGGCTGATTGTTAAAGTGAATGACAATAAAGTGTAATAAAAGATTTATATAGGGTGAGAAGAATTATAAAAATTGAAAGATACTTAAACAAATGATGAATAGCTAGCTGACTCCTTTTTAAATGCTTACTAAAGCACAAACTTAAAGTGGATGTTTGTTTATCAAGTCAAATTAAAACTTAAAATTGGCATAAGAAATGACTTCAGTAGATAAAAGCTCCTTTGTAAGTTTATTACCTCTCAAATTCAGTAAATCGATGGTTTTTATACGGTGGACAGAAGTAATATCTTCTGTAGTATCAAATTAGCAGAAAGTACAGACCTGTTGAGGCAGTAAGCACAAAGCCTAGGTTCAGGGCTTCTTTGAGGTACCTGCAACCACTTAACTACTAACTATCCTTATTATGCTAATGAGCATGAATCCAGTGGTGTAAAACTGACACGAAAATATTATTATTACTGTTCCCTTGGGTTCCTAGTGGAACATAGGACTTCAACTGCACGCCTCCACTTGTTTCTGTCTTCTGCTGTACTTTTCACCTGCATCATGTATCATTTTTCCATGTCACCCTTGGACGTCCCACTCGCCGCTTCCCTTTCGGGTTCCACTCGAGCAATGGCCTGACGCGCGATGTCACCCAGTGGCCTCCTCAGCGAGTGTCCAATCCATCTCCACTTTCTCCTGCATATTTGTTGGGCGATTGGTTCTTGTTTTGTTTGTTCCCATAGCTTCTTGTTGGTGATTCTTTCCGGCCATCTGATCTTGAGTATAGCAGCGAAGACAGTTGTTGATAAAGGTCTGCAACAGGCTGTTGGAAATATTCTTTGTGACCCGCCAAGTTTCTGATCCGTATAGAAGAACTGACTCACTTGACGTTTGTATTGAAAATCCGAATTTTGTTGTTGATGCAGGCTGAGTGACGAAGATTTCCAGATTGGTTTCAGGTTGATGAATGTGTTTCTCGCCTTCTCGATCCTCGATTTGACATCCTCGTCCGTTCCTCCTGTAGTTGAGACAATGCTCCCTAGATAAGTGAATGAAGTAACCTCTTTCAAATCCCTCCCGTTGATGGTGATTGGCGTTGGATGTTGCTTTTGTTGTTGGTTGGTTATTTTCATAACCTCCGTCTTGTCTATGTTCACCTGGAGTCCTGTCTTTGCTGCTTCTTCGACCAGTTTGTCGGTTTTCGCTTGTAAGTCTTCGATTTTGTGTGACATCAAACATAAGTCATCCGAAGACACGAAAATAGACTAATAATAATAACAGCGATTTTCTGTTCATATGAAGATGGAAATAAGATATGTATAGTGTAGCGCAAATATCATACAAAAGTACATTCTTATTAACTTATTGAAGCAGTATATTCAAAAACTCATCAATGATCCCCATCTAGACGTCAGTGAAAACAAAACACCTATTTCAGTGAAGAGTTTCTTTCCAGCGAATTCATTCAAATAGCTGGACAGTCGCAATTATTGATAGGATCTCGCATAAAATAGTATATCATCATTTCTCGCGCATATTGTTATTGATTATGCGACTAATCATTTCAAACGTTGTTAGCCATCTTTATTGTTGTAAAAATGTATAAATAACATGTGTTGTTTTTTTAATTGTCGTTACTACAATATACAGTACAATACAGCATCTTACAGTCACAGGCCAGCCTTTGTATTTTGACATTTGCTTGGCTCAGTGAATCGGAAGCAGGCACAGACATAACAAAGTGACTACGGTTCTCATTCAGTTCAATGCAGTTATAACAATTATATACACTTGTATTTTTATGTGTGTGTACATTAGGTTGGTCCGATAAGAATAAAAATAAGTTTATTGTTGTCGAGACATTTCAAAAATGTGATGAATAATCAGATTGTAACTAGTGAGGGGGGGGGTGAAGACTGGTAAGAGGGCAGTGATGATGCGTTGTCAAAAAACGTTATGTTAATCAACAGTTGCGTGATCAGATGAATAGTTTAATGAGTGAGTTGTGATTAGGATGTACATAGAAACAAAGGGAAATATGAAGTTATGTAAGAGTTCTAAAAATTACAAATATTATAAGGAGTTGGAAGAAAAGACAAGTACACAAACATCAAGTCAGTAGGAGTCAACACGGTTGTTACCATGATAGTAGAAGTGGTTGGATGACTTTCTTTTGTATGCATAACTCTGGTTTTTCCAACTGAGTGGCTAAGGCTTCAGCAATACAAAGGAAACGAAAGCGTATTGCCTTTGGTAGGCTGTTCTTCACTTTGTAGATCACTTTGAAGGAAGCGATTATTGAGATGAGATCTCACTTTTTATACAGCCACTGTTACCTTTTTATAACCATGAAGGGTAGCGTTCTCGAACCCTTTTGGACAGGATATGTGTCGAACGACCAATGTGCCTGGCTTGCTCCACAATAACAGGTGAACTGAAATATGCATATAGGAGTGGTCAGATACAAGATCTTTTCCTTAAGGCTTCTGCAGATCAGTAGACGACTAAAGCACACTATTCTTAGCGTTGCTGAGAAGAATGTTCTTTTCAAAGATGATGATATTCGTCTCTTGAGGATATCACAAGCTAAATCTTCCTTGAAATCCCGATTTATGTAAGGTATCTTTTTTGAAACAAATGATGTTTCATCCCTGTGGACCTTTGAATCAGCTAAGTGAATGAATTCACCGAAAAGGGACTCTTCGCTAAACAACGTGTTTTGTTTTCATATTTAAAAACCTTTGAGGTTTCTAGTATCAGCTAATGTGATACAACTTTACCTACACATATGTAACATTATACCTTCATAAGCCGAATTAAGTATCAACCAAACTACAGTTTATTTGGTAGAGATACTGACTAATGTCTGACAATAACAGTTTCACGCTATATTGTTAAACATTCGATATTATATAGTATTCAACACAAATATTTGTCTTCAGAAAAATCCCATCTTCGTGGTGATCCCATTTACATTGGACTAATGGAATTTAGGCGAAAAAGTAAAGAAATAAACTGTGGGTAAACTTATGAGATGGTGAATTTCACTATTTCACTACGCCAAGTTATGGCTTTCAAAAGCCAACAGCAACACCTAACATTTATTTAGATGGACTCACACTGCATAAAATATAGCAAGTAACGCATATAGTTGCAGCATGCTGGCGAGATTCCCAGGTGACTGTTTTCTAGACTTAAGTGTTTAGAGCACCAATTACGGATTGCTAAAAGTAAACCAGACCCTTGGCTGTCAGTAATGTCTACTGTATACTTTATACGCGTCAGTCTTGCTGTTGGTCATACTGTGACTATATATTTCTACATTTTGGTTTCTAAATTTGTGTTGCTCACTATTCTGCTACTACAATTTCAATCTAAGGTCATTTCAACCACTTGCATTTTTAGCAGTCATACCGTTGTTGAATATTTCATTAGCCTATACGACATACCCAGCCTTGCCAAAGCCTGCATTCACGCAAGTTTCTGGGGTTAAATTATGCATAGAAAGCTGCACAATAAAAATATAAGACAAGCTCATATACCATTCAGCCACTGGGACCCAATTCAATGGCCAACACATGAATTCTAACTACTACCGATTCGTGTTTTGGCGCGACCACCAACCAATGTCATCCATGGGACATCCATCCTCACACGTGACCGGATGGACCTCACCGGTCACGACCTCGCACTAGAACTCCAGGAAACTCCATCCTGTAGCAAGTCACTGCCGAGTATCAGGTTAGTTTTCTATAGTTGGTTTGTAAGGATTAGTTTTGTTTCTTACGAGTTGATCACGGATTGATATCAGTTAGAGAAGCATTAAAAAACGGAGTAATGAACAGATGTTTCATTCGAGTTTGGAAATCATCGGCAGTAAGCACTCAACGGAAGGTCCTGGGTTCGAATCCCAGTGGGTGCGTACTGCCGATGATTCCCAAACTAGGATGAAACAGTTATCCATTACTCCCTGGTTTTCAATGCTTCTTTAACTGATATCAATCCGTGATCAACTCGTAAGAAACAAAACTAATCCTTACAAACCAACTATAGAAAAAAAATGAGTTACAGCCCTAACTTGGCAGTACAGCTTCCGTCAAAATTCCTTTTATTGGTCATTTTTCCGAAAAATATTACTTTTCAAACAAAATGTAAACTAAAGAAGACAGTATGCATCGTTCGTGACCAAGACTCTAAATATTCTAATTTTCTGATGTTCCTAACTAAAGCTGTAGATTAGATGGTGAAGTGCTTAATAGAGACACTTGTCTAACTTTAGTAATAATAATAGTTTGTGTGATGATTATCTTATACACTTGTTATTAGTTCCCTTTATGCCATGAATGTACCTTGATAATATAAGTATAAAACTTGGGCAATGTGGTAGAGTATAACTCCATTATGGATAAGGTTTTATTTTGATAAATCACACAGTGTTATACAGTAATATTAACTGATGACCAAGTTTCGAGCACAAACTATTACCACTCATAATCATATCAAGTTACTCACACAACTTTTTCCTTCATTTATATACATGTGTAAAATTGACTAGACATTTGAATAAAAATCAATATATGGGATAATGTACATTCAGAAATAACGATATGAGTGTTATTGATCAATTACTATTAGATGGGAAATAAGACGAGTGTTTTTATAGTCATAATAAGTAACTTGTTAGCCTACAGAGCTAAAAAAGACCCGGTGGACCCAGTTAAACAAAATAATATAATTTACAAAATACCTTGTAATGACTGTGAGGTCAACTATATAGGTCAAACTAGTAGATCGGGGGTAATCAGATTGTCGGAACATAAGAATTTAGCCAAGGTAAGAATGGTTGACCCCGAGAAGATAAGTAATTTAGAAAAAAGCTCAGCAATTGCACTACATGCAATAACACACAACCACACAATAGGGTGGGAGAGGGTTAAGATTCTAAGAAGTAATCTATGTAGGTGGAGAGATTGATTACTGAATCCTGGTTCATTGAATCTACACCCAACACATGCAACAGAAATGACTCAATGCAAATACCAGAAATATGGAAGAAACATTATTACCGCCAGTCATATCAGAAGAGATATAAATAACTCATAATGGTTAAGATTTTATTTGATAAAGGATAATAAATAATCTCAAAATTCTATTTCAATTCTAGCATATCACAACATTCTAACAAGTTACTTATTATGACTATAAAAATACTCGTCTTATTTCCCATCTGATTGTAATTGATCAATAACACTCATATCATTATTTCTGAATGTACATTATCCCATATTGATTTTTATTCAAATATCTAGTCAATTTTACACATGTATATAAATGAAGGAAAAAGTTGTGTGAGTAACTTGATATGATTATGAGTGGTAATAGTTTGTGCTCGAAACTTGGTCATCAGTTAATATTACTGTATAACACTGTGTGATTTATCAAAATAAAATCTTATCTATAATGGAGTTACCTTGATAGTATTTACGTGACACCAGTGGAACACTTCATTTTGTTGAGTTGTCCAAAAAATTATTTAGACTGTCTAGTGGTTAATATTTTTATTTTGTTTGCATTGAGTGGAAATAACAGCTTTCCTCGACTATGAAAACAAGAACAAAATATCTCTGCAGTTATGTTATCTTTTTCTATTAGCAGTTATCAATTAGTCATTTTGAGACAGTAAACCTAATGATTGGAAGTATACAGCATTATTTAGTGGAGCGTAGCTTGTTTACTAATTAGATTTATTCTCAGATATTGTGAAAATATAATTCTAGAATTACTAAATGTCAGTTGTGGTGTAATTTAGGCTAGATTAAGCATGGACAAAAGTGACCTTGGGGAAATTATTTGCGGTGATTCAAATCTAAATGTAATAGATTTGTAGTGAAAATGCTTGAAAAGTTTATAAACTATATTCTGTACATATTACAGGATAAGAATGTGTGTTAAACCTCATTTTTCGAAGACTATGAGTTGGAGTCGAAGAAATTCAAGCTGTAGACCGACTTATTTGATAAATGAATAAAATTACTCTACTTGAAACGTGTGATTTCCCTTATTCCTACCTTGGGGAACAGGCGCTGGTTACTAAACTGACATTTTCAGTAGAAAAAACTACCAATTCGTTTGTGCACATTTGTCACTTCAGCAGTGGTACCAACCTAAATATGTCCTACTACTTATTTTACCAGGATTCAATCTTTTATTCATATTTTCGCCTTCATAATAAAGCTGTAGGTTATGAGTTTCACTAGAGTATTTCGAACACTGAATAGTCTATTTTTTAGAATTTCGAAGTTATATTCATTTTTTAATTCTGAAGCATTTAAAAAAATTGCTACAGGTATATTTATTCAGTTACATTAAACCGAATTTTCGAACACTGTAAACATCTTAGTGGAGATTCTAGCTTCAGTTTCCCGAGAAGTATCCAGTGGATAATTCCCAGGTAACAGCACTTATAATAATAGTATTATTATTATTCCCTTGGGTTCCAAGTGGAACATGGGGCTTCAACAGCACATCTCCACTTTCTTCCATTCCCTACTGTCCTCTTCGGCTGGACACACGATTGTCCATAATCTCTCATCCCGTCCTCTCCACATGATCTCCTGCATGTCGCCCACTCGTTGCTTCCCACTTGGATTCCACTCGAGGGTCTGGCGGGCGATGTCGTTCGACGGCCTCCTCAATGTATGCCCAATCCATCTACATTTTATCCTACATATTTGCTGAGCAATCAGCTCCTGGTTGGTTGGTTCCCAGTCATAATCTCTTGCCACTTATACTTTCTGGCCATTTGATCTTCATAATGTAGCCAGTGAAGGCAGCTGTTGATAAAAGTCTGTAACTTGTTGGAAATCCTTTTCATGACGCGTTAGCCAAGTTTCTGACCCGTATAGAAGAACTGACTAACTTCATTGACATTTATGTTGAAAATCCGAATGTTGTTCCTTCTGCTGGCTAAGTGACAGCAAAAGATTTCTAAACTGGTTTCAGGATGATGAAGGCGTGTCTTACCTTTCCCATTCTGGCTGGCTTTCCGATCTCCATCCGTTCCGACTGCCTGTGGTTGAAACAATGCTTCCTAGATGAGTGAAGGTGGTAACTTCTGTTAAATCTCTCCTGCTGATAGTGATTTTCGCTGATTGTTATTGTTTTTGGTTGGTTATCTTCATCCCCTCCGTCTTCTCTACGTTCATCTGCAGTCCTGTCTTCGTTGCCACCTTCTTCAGCCAGTTTGTTGCTTTTAGCCTGCAAGTCTTCGAGTTTGTGTGACATTAAACATAAATCGTCTGCGAAATCTAGATCTTCTAGAGTCTTCTAATCGGTCCAACGTATTCTTGTATTCTCACTCCCTGTACACAGTCTGACACGTAATCCAGTCCACCACAATTAAGAATACCAACGGTGATAATAGACAGCCAGCTTGTCTTACTCCTGTATTCACTTCGAACTCGTCGCTGATGATAGCAGTAATATCAACGTCTTCTGTATCGTTTCCCATGGATAAAGCCACCAACCATGTATTGATTTTCAAGAATTACTACATGAGAAATGTGAAGTTTAACAAACAGCCCTAAGTAAAACTGAGTACATGGTCATTCTGTTGAAACATCAGTGTTCATCTACCTTTATTTCCTCTAAAGTGGATGTATCCTTACGTATCACCACCTTTTTTTAGTGTTTACACAAAAGCTTAACTGTATACCACGGGACTGTCAGTATTGTGGTTGAGGATTCGATCGGATATCTGAATTTCATTTCCGAGTTTTACACTGTATGTGGGGCTGTATTTTATGCCATAATACCTGCTAGCCTGTCAAAAGTTATTCTTCACATATTTTCTAGAACAAATAAGAAAATTGTCATCAAGATATGTTTTAGGTAACATTTACTTCAAACTTTGAAGCCTAGAATAAAGCCAAGACTATATGTAATAATTAGTATCCAAAATTTAGTGAAGCAAGATAAACAAAGTAAGTCATGTCAGCTATTTGTTTGTAGAAATTTGAACAACTGCTCTCAACGTAACTTAGTTAATTCCTTCTAACTGGATGATATTTACATATTCCAGATGCTTAAAGAATACTGGGGATTTAGACCGCACTTGACATTTTTTGAAATGAAATAAAGACTATGATGTTTATTCACTCACTTTTACAAGTTAAAAAGGAGTGTTATTTATTTACAGCTGACAAAAGTGGTTTTACCTACAACTTTGTTGTTATGAAACTTTGGTTACTTGTTTCGAAAGGTGATGCTTAACTTTCACGCTTTGTAAATACCAAAAAAGTGTTTCGTCCTCAGAGTAAATGTGTCAGAGAACGAAACTCCAGCTGATTTATGAGCCTAATGAACTCTTAAGGCGATGATTATCTAAGGTCACAGGATGAGACTGTCTTCTGGAAAATTAGTTAAATCAGTTACTTTAGTCTATAGAAGGTTATACTGAGAGAATTAAAATTGGTTTGTTTGTTAACAAACATATCGCCACTTGTTTGGTAAACTGTTGTGTATTGTAATAAAAATGCTATATATATTAGAGTAGAGCCAGAGATGAGGATCTAACTGAAAAGTAAATATTTCTTCGCTCAGTCTTTATATTTGGATTACGTTAATAACGTAAAGGAAAACATAAGAAAAGTAAGTAGCCTCGTCAAATCTATCTGAGCTGAAAGCCTGGAAAGACCTTAGGGTAAAGGCTGAGAAAATAGTAACAGAATTTATTAGAAAATTGCATAAGAAAGGGATAATATCGACAAACATATGAATCGATGAAGCAAACAGGGACTGATACTTCATGGCTTTATGATGTACATGAAGCGCACAAACTGGTTCTTCCTCTTTATTCAGTTTCAAACATGCGTAATTCACCATATTATGGAACGGCGAATTGATAAGTTCAAATTCTAAAACCTTTCCAAAATGAAATTTTGAGATATAGAACTAGTGATGTCTTCGACTTTATTTCTGAAATATCTGAGACTAATATCAGTAATAAACTTATGATATCCTTGGATGTACCCTCACTGTTCACTTGTTGAGCTGATGGATTACATATGGCAAGAAATCACTGAAAGGCAAATGGATTCAGGGATTTCCCTGTTTAACCCCAAAGAGCTGTACAATGAATGTGCCCTTTGTTTTCAATAATTCATATTACCGACAAGTAGATGGAATCGCTATGGGTTTGTTATTAGGCTCCATTTTAGCTGATTTCTTCTTTGCAAAACTTAAAAATGGACGGCTGAAAGATGTTGTCACTGTGTTGGATATATTTTACCGTTGTGTCGATGATACATTTATCTCAGTTGATTGGAATGCAAACATAGACGGATTGTTGATGAAATTCAACAACATCCACCCTTCGCTTACTTTTACTTGTGAAGAGGGACAGGATAATAAAATACACTTTCTGAATGTCTTATTAAATAGACGTGAAGATGGGTCACTTGGGAGAACCGTGTGAAGAAAAAGCACATTCACAGGCCAATACGTACACTTCCTTAGTTACGTGCCCATTAAATATAAAGGAAATATTGTTAAGTGTTTTACAATCAGAGCAGGAAAGATATGTACGGAAGAATAGGAATATATTTATAATTCTTTGAAGTAAATAAGTTGTTCGAGTGTTTTCACAAAGAAACATGTGAAAAAATTAGATGGGAAACCTGAGACTATGACAACACAGAAGAAACCATTATTTGTTAAGCTACAGTTTAACGGAGACTTGTCAAGTGAAATTTTGTTCCAGAGGCTAGCCAGAAGTATACATAGAATACTGTACTCAGAAAACCTGTTTTTGTGATTTTCTAGTAAGCGAAAGATTGGGACTCGAACGAAGGATAAGGCAAATAGTTTTGGCTCATTTCTGCGTATGTATCGGTTGAAGTGCTCTTGTGAAGACATTGTTATACTTGGCGTACTACTAGACAACTTAGTCACTGTGTTATTGAACATCGCTCATTGTCGTTTGGTAAAGGACAGATAAAAGCTACCCGAATCTTCTTTTTGTCTCGTTTAGTTGGTGATGGTCATTCGTTGGAAAAAAGAAAGCATTTGAAGTGACTTATCTCATCTCACCGAATTTTCCCAATAGACTCAGTATTCGTCTACTGCATACAGCTGAGGCGTTTAGTATTAAAACTATTAATCCCTTCCCTGGCCAGTTAAGATCTAACCAACTGACTATACCACTACCACCGCTTTTGTTTACATTTTTAATTCCTTTCTTATCATCCCTTAATCTTATTGCATCTCCATTAAAGATAATTTACTTTCTTCCCTTACAATCTAGCACTACTTAATTTAACTATTTGTTTTCCTAAGTCCTTATCTACTACGTCTCTCTGGACATTTATTTGTTTAATCTTGCTGTTTCTTCTTATCCCTGTTATCACAAGCCGCTTCACTTCTCCATCTTTGTTATCAATACAACTAACATCATGACTGATTTCACAACCCTAGCATCATATCGACAAATCACTGGCTTATATTTAGTAATTATTTGTAAAGTTGTGTATATTAGAATTAAGCCTGATGAGATCTAACTGAAAACAATATTGTAGATAATTATGGACATCAATTTCATTGGGATAATGTCGAAATTTTCAACAATGGGAACACCAAAATGCCAGAGAATTCCTAGAAGCCTGGTACTCAAGCGAATATGCGATTAACAAACATGTCAATATAGACCAAATCTACCAACTAATAAAAAGTAAATCATGTGGCGAGAACGTTTAAAATCGAAGTCAATAAAAAATGATCAATACAGATATAAATTGACTACCTGTCATGAGGATGGTTACCAGAAGACGCAATTCTATCACTCACGGATAATTTAAATCAGTTCATTTTATGCTAAAACTTGCGCTGAAGATGTTGTCCAGAAGGACAACGAAAGCTCCGCAATTAAACCAACCAGCTCATAGAACACTACTAATTGAA
Organism: Trichobilharzia szidati; assembly: GCA_944472155.2. Taxonomy (NCBI): domain Eukaryota; kingdom Metazoa; phylum Platyhelminthes; class Trematoda; order Strigeidida; family Schistosomatidae; genus Trichobilharzia; species Trichobilharzia szidati. The sequence continues at coordinate 107,639,232 of OX235271.1, read as the reverse complement.
AAACAATATTGTTCGCCTACATATGCTGTTCTATTGCAACATTTAATTCATAGAATAATCTAACTCATACTTAGTCCATCTGTTGTTACGTGATAATCAACAATAATAACAGACGAAGATGCTTAAATCTTGAAAGCCAGTATGACACACTAGTCAATATAAGGTTGTAAAAATCTTTAACTCTTTCGAATTAGAATGCATTAAAAAACTATTACCACTTTATGTATTATCGAAAAATTTGAATTATTCCAGCATATGGTTAATATATGTTTGATAGAACTTGAATTCACTCATGAAAAAGTCATTTAATGTAAACTGCTTAGATATTCTATCGAATATTTTTCACTAATAAGAATATATATGCTATCACTCACTCCAGTGCACTGCAGAAAGGTTCGGAGGAGAAGGGGGGGGGAAATCTGTCATCTGTTTAAGAGTGGTTTTAATTTCTTACAATATCCCTCGGCATATAATTGGCACAAAGCACTGTTAAACAATAAAACTTTTGTAGTAACCGTATTCTAGTCTTATTTTACATGACGTTATTTGATAATTGGTGAATAAGATATTGAATATTTCCCTTAATAATCTTTTGAAATTTTTGTGCGTCGTTGGCACAATGGTTAGGATGTTCACCGACCATGCACATGGTCCGGTGTTCGATCCCCGGCCGACGCACTCCTTCACCTCGCTAATCCAGTAGTAAGACTGGTAAAGAGGTAAGGCTGGGCATGAGGCTAGCAACCTCATCCTTTGAAAATAAACACCGCTACAGAAATTTAAAGCCTCTAGCTTGAAGCCCTATGTTCCACTGGGAACGTGAAGGAAAAAATCTTTTGAAATAGAGATTTGAATAATGCTAACATTTGTAATAAATATTATTAATAAGAAGAGAATACATTGCTAAGGTGATTAGGAAATGATATAAGGATAAAATTTGGGCACTGTGGTAGATTATAATTCCATTATGGATAAAATTTTGTTTTGATAAAGTCACACACATCAGAAAGTAATACTTACTGATGACGTTTTGAGTACAATTTATTACTAGTAATCATATCAAGACACTATTCACACAACTTTCTTGCTTCGTTTATATACATGAGTAAAAATTGACTAGACATTTGAATAAAATCACTATAAGACTTGCGTGAAACAGAATGCAAGATACAGTACATTCGGAACCAATATTAGTGTTATCAATAAATATAATAGGACGAGAATTAGGACGAGTGTTGTTAGTCAATAAAATGGGAAATAAGATGTTTTTATGGTAAAATAAGTAAATAACTTGTTAGAATGTTAGAATGTGAATTGAATACATTTTAACATTATTTATTATTCTCCGATTTGACTGGTAATAATATCTTCCATATCTCTGCGTTGAGTCACTTCTGTTGCATAGGTTGGGTGTAGACTCGATGATCCAGGATTCAGTAATCAATCTCTCAAGCTCTCCACCTACCTACATTACTTTTTAGAATTTTGACTGTATTCCACCCTATTGTGTGGTTGTGTGTTAATGTATAATGTCCCATTGCTGATCTTATCTTTGTGGGATCAATCATTCTAACCTGAGCTAAATTCTCACGTTCTGATAATCTCACTACTCCTGATCTACTAGTTTGGCCTATGTAGTTGACTTAACTCACAGTCATTGCAAGGTATTTTGTAAATTATATTATTTTGTTTAATTGGGTCGACCGGGTCCTTTATACTACAGAGCTTTTGCCGCCTGAGTGGGTTTGTAGGTTTGAATCCCCTCCTAATTCCTGGTTTATTGAGAAACCTACGTAAGGTCTCACATGTCCCCTCCTTATATGATAACACTAATATTATTTCCGAATGCACTTTATCTTATATTGATTTTATTCAAGTGTCTAATCAATTTTTACCCATATATATAAATGAAACAAGAAAGTTGTGTGAGTACTTTGATATGATTATGAGCAGCGATAAATTGTGCTCGAAACGTCATCAATAAATATTACTTACTGTATAACACTGTGATTTTATCAAAATAAAATTTTATCCATAATGGGGTGATTAGAAAATGGTCTTGGAAGATTTATATTTTAACTTAACTTGTTTCTGAAAGTTTTAGTCAGATTAAAAGTAAAATTATTAATACTCCTGCTTAGTCTTGTGTATATACTTCATATTATGCCATAAAAATTAACGAGGTCTGTTGACGATAACGACTGATATAAGTCTAAAGTTTGAATACTTTGTAGTGCGTGGTATTTAACTGATAATCTAATCAGATAAATCATAAATTTTTAGAGTACGAACTGTAAGGTGAAAACAAATTTTAAGCTATGAAAAATATTTTGATTGAATATGATTGACAATCCCATTATTCACTACCCTCGTATAAAGCCTTCCGAAGCAGGATATAAATTCAGACTGCTTTAATTGTTATGAATTACCAAGGTAACATATTTATTATGCTATATAACGATGCTACGACATTTATGGAATTATGGAGAAAAAAATCAAAGAAAGAAATAGAAATCATTAGAACTTAAAACATTAAGAATAAGTGCAATAGAAATACATTTTGCATATTTGATATAACCTTCAATTCTTGTAATTTAATTTATTCTAATTTTTTTAATCATAATTTTATTATAGTTTGATTCAACACAGTATTTTGGTACAACTATGGAATTTTCAGCATGTGATATCGGTAGCCCAAATTTAGCAGGCCGACCATTGATATCAGGTGTACGTCGACCGGGGATCGAACCCCGAACCATGTGTATGGTCGGTGAGAGTCCTAACCGCTGTGTCACAGAGAGATTTTGCTTGATTGGTTGAGGGTTTCATTATGAACTAGCATCGGTTAGAGAACCATCGGAAAACCTGGGCAGCTGTTTCGTCAGCCTGGTTTGGGACTCTCTATCAGTACGCACCCACCGCCAGCGTTCGAACCCAGGACCTTCCAGTTACAAGGCAAGCTCATAGACCATTCAGACACTGGGACCGGATCCAATGGCCCATGAATTCTAACTTCTGCCAACTCATGACAGAGCTCGACCACTTTGCGATGTCTTCTAAAATGAGTTACTGCTTCACCTTCGATCTGCTGCACCCTACTGGTCACGGCTTCCCACTATAACCCCAGGTTAACTGTCTGAATAGGGCTAGTTGTTAGTGAGCTAGATCATTTCAAGTATTGATTTTGTAGGGATTTTTTATTGGTTGGAGGATTTCATCATGAACTGACATTAGTTTTTAATGCAGACCGATGAACAGAGAATATTCTTTCAATAAAGTGCTCTTCAAGTTTTACATTTATGCATTCATATTAGCTGAACATTATAAAAGTCGTTAAACGATTATAAAATGGGCAAGTTTTAAAGCCAATTTTTTTGTACAATGTAACATTATAGCGGAAGGTTTTGGTACATAGAAAGAAATAATGACTGCAGAATCCCTAAATATATAGATGAATCTCAAAAGTTTGAACAGACGCGAAGGTGCGATGTTAGCTGATGCATAGCAATTCCTGATTAATAAATGATAAATGGATATGCATCACTAATCAGTCATACTTCATCTAAATTCCCACTTGTCTATATCTTCTTATAGAGGGGCTAACAAGTGATTTACAATTGTTTCGCCGTACACGCAAGGACCACACACATCACTGCATACCGCCTATACATATACTTTTTAATATTTAGTTATCTACGCCTATGAACTTAAGTCGAACGTAATAACTAAAATCCTGATGCAAAAGTACACTACGTTTACAGTGTTCAACAAAAGTAGACTAATATTTGTAAGTCTGAGGTCAAATTTTGATCACAATTCATGTAATTTTATTTGTTATATTTTGATGCCTGTTTCATGACTCATATTACTTGACAAAGACTAGAACGAAACAGCTGTTCAGTACTCCCAGCTGGTTTTCAATGGTTCTCTAACTGCTATCAGTCCGTGGTCAACTCGTAAAAACAAATCTAATCCTTACAAACCAACTATTGAAAATTAATCTGATGCTCACTAGTGACTTGCTACAAGACACAGTTTCCTGGAGTTCTAGTGAGAAGTCGTGACCAGTGAGGTCCATCCATTTGGGAGTGAGGATGGATTTCCCGCCGATGACATTGGTTGGTGGTTGCGCTAAATCACGAATTGGTAGAAGTCAAAATTCATGGGCCACTGAGTTGGGTCCCAGTGGCTGAACGGTCAATGAGCATGCCTTGTAACCAGAAGGTCCCGGGTTTGACCACTTTGACGGGTACGTACTGCCAATGAGTCCCAAACTAGGCCGAAACGGCTATCCAGTACTCCCCTGTTTTCCAGTAGATGTCTAACTAATGTCAAATCATGACCAAATTCACCCAACATAGAAAACTGCTCATGCCCACTCAGATGAAAGTGTCCTGGCACAAATAATTAAACTTCGGATCCCTAGTATTATCACCTAACTCCTTTTTTCGGAAACAAAGATCTGATCATGAATTAATGTGATTTTTAGAACAGTTTGAACCCAGTCGTAAGTTGAATGATAACTTTTAATAATAATTGCTTTTGGTGCTGTAGTCCAGAAGGAAATTAAGTGATATACTGCGCCACCGAATGAAGAAAATAAAATGAATATGAAACTTGGTAGAAAAAACTGACATAAAAGCAGCTTGACTGATCAGGTAATCTCTTTTTTGAATAAGTGTACTGTTTCACCAATCACTTCGTTTTATCTTGTTTGGAAATCGATTAATGATCACATATACACAAAACTAGAGAATCAGTTACTGGAAAAACTTTGTCCTGTCAGTGTAATATTTCAAGTAGATTAGAATCCATTTCTCCTTTGTTTTATGTAGTGAAAGTGTAAGACTTTAATGGAGAATATTACTAGAATGTATCAGATTACAACTTAATGTGGTTGCCTTTATGATCTCATCAATAAATAAAGGTCTTAATAAAATTTATTCTCCGAAATCAGTGTTGGCTTACAGTTTAACACTAACATGTTACGAAAAATTTGTTTCCACTACCCTGAAGTGTTATAATTTGATTCAGGCTATTTCCACTGCATTATTACTGAAAATTCAATGAAACACATTTTAGAAACAATGATAATATTTTTCAAAAGAATGGCTACTGAACAAAGAATACTCTTTTCGATAACTTCATCATCAGGTTCTACAGTTATATATACATTATAGTGAATAAATTAGTGTTATTAACAACATTATTGTTTGGATAACAACGAATCAATAATGATAATATCAATGGATTACAGTTCAATAGCATCGACATAACAATAGACTGATTGTCAGAAAAATTAGGAAAGACAATAATACAAATTCATGAATTTACAGTCTCTATTGAAGGCCAGGACAATAGTAGTGGCTGAATTGCTTCTTTTGCACACAAAGCACTGGTTGTTTAAGGCGAATCGCGATAGCTTCTACTGTTTGCAGCATGCAGTACCTCGACGTTTTTGGCAATTTATTGTCGGGATGATGATAGAGAAGGGTTCTTCAATGCTGGTCGGTTTGGACCAGGTGGTCTAATATCGAACGGTTGATGGTTTTTACTACACCTTTACTTAGTCATACCAGTTCAACTGCGCTTGTAGAGCGAGTCATATCAGCTGTTGCTCTAGGAACCTGATTTTGCGTGCTCGAGAACATCTTCCAGTATGGCTAAGTAAAGGTGTAGTAAAAACCATCAACAGTTCGATATTAGACCACCTAGTCCAAACCGGCCACAAAGCCAGCAATGAAGAATCCTTCTCTATCATCTACCGGGCACCAAATAAATTGCCAAGAACACCCAGGTACCTCATGCACCAAACAGCAGGGGCTATTGGGATTCGCATGAAACCACCAACGCTTTGTGTGCAGAATAAACAAGTCCAGCCATTACTACTGCCCTGGCCGGCCTTCAGTGGAGACTATAAATTAACGAACTTGTATTATTATCTTTCCTGATTTTTCTGACATTCACTTTATTGTTATGTTGTTGCTGTCAAAATGCAATCCATTGATATTATTGTTATTGATTCAATGTTATTTAAACATTAATGTTGTTAATAACACTAATTCATTCACTATTATGTATATATAAGTGTAGAACCTGATGATGAAGTTATCGAAAAGAGTATTTTTGTTCAGTAACCATTCTTTTGAAAAAATTTTAATGGGCATTTTTAATCAATTATAATATTTTTTTACAATGACTTACCATCAACCCATAAGACATAAGTAATAAAGCCATAAAGTAATTCCAGTAATATATGTAGGAAATGTGCTCAACCTCCAGTTTGGACTCATTAGATTCCCCAAGTATTTGTGTCACCTTCAACAGAATAGATTAATAAAATCATTATTTCAGTTGAATAAAAGATAATAACAATAATTTTGTAGCAGAATATATACTGTGATTCTTTCGAGAATAATCGCCACAGAATTAAACACCTCACCTGTTTTGTGCCTTTTTTATTATCGGGCGTTATTTCTGAGTACGTAACTGTCATAATAAGTGTGATAGCAAATTCAGCTTGCATTTAAAAAATAATACGAATAGTAGCTTCTTAGCTGTTATTTTCCACCCATCCCATAACTTTGAGGAGAAATTAGGATAGTCAAAGTGTATAAACTCGCTTTGAGATAATCATAATCTGATAAGTGCGTGTACCAACAATTAGCTTCCTTCTTAAAAGTTGATCCACAGTCTAAAAATTTCTGACCAAATAACAATAGACAACTTCTCAATGTACGCCTTAATTTACTACTGAGGATAGAGTCGTGAGTAAATAAATGGGCAATAAATGGTCACAAAGTACCCTCATAAATTACCAATATAAGAAAATATTTATTGTATTTATAGTTTTGTGAAGACAAACTTTCAACAAACACTAGGAGAAAAGTACATAAAGGACCATGAAGAAATTGGGTGGTTTTTTCAAGTATTGGTTTTTGTAGGGATTTCATCTGATTGTTTGGAGGATTTCATCATGAACTGACATCAGTTACAGAACCATTAGAAAACCTGCAGGGAGTACTGGACAGCTCTGTTTCATCCTACTTTGGTTGGTTATTGTCATTTGTTACTTTTGAGTCGAATCCGCAATTCGCAAATTAATTCACAACTTGCAACCGACATATTGTGATGTGAAATTTCTTTTGGAAACAGAAATTATTCAGATTACAGTATTTGATCTGCTTGATATGATTAATGGCAATCAAAGAAGCAAATATAGGTACACATTGACATATACTACTGATCGACTGATATGAGTAGTTGAATACCAATCACATAAAACATTGGTGCTTGCTATCCATATCAATGTAATATCAGTTCGCCCAAGTAGCTAACCAAACTTCTGGTGGTTTTGCACTGACTCCATTGTCCGAGCTGAGTGAAACCCAGTACAGCACTAATGAGGTCAGCTGCAAACGAAACGGTAATCCCGTGTTTAAATCATTTGGATCTGCCTAGCAAGGCCCACTGGTTGATATGAATGGTGTCGACCACTCAAATGTTGGTAACATCATGCCGTTCAATTCAGTTACTAATAAGTGTTCTATATCTTAATAACTAACCTATAATTAGAAGTCATTTTAGCCCAACAGAAATTGAGAATTCATCACCTATTTACGGTAGAGCTATTGACTTAATAAAACAGCGTTCAGTCGTATCTGTAAATGAATTTACATCTAAAAGTAATTTGATTTTATATCAAAAATTGCTCTTCTGTAGTGAATTCATAATTATCTATTATCTAGTTTTTTTCTACTACTAATCAATTTGTATTTTTCAACCCTTTGAGAAAGATTTCTTAAAAATCAAAATATATATATGTACGTTATTAGAAACATTAGTGTTTTGATAATAGTCGGTTTTTGCTTCCAGTCACTTGCCTAATTTTTTTAAAAAGAATTACAAAGAATTATCAAATGATGCGTTATTAAGATGTCTAATAAAAGCGTTTATTCCCTTGTCAGCGTCAATAAGGTTGTTGTAGTTATTAGCAACAGCTATCTACAACTATCGTCTTCTTATCAAAGTTATCTTACAGATACAAATCTGTCATCCTTTTTTTATTATTTTTTCAAAGAAAACTGAAGATAGAAGCTCCTTAAAGAATTCAAAGGATAAATAATCTGTTAGCTTGGGATAGAAGTGTCTTTGAAGGTAGAGTTTGAAGTCTGTTGGCTTGTACGCTGATTAGCAATGGGGAATGCGCTAAATTACTATGACGTATCTCTGGTTCTTTTTATATGAGAAATGAAAGATGCTCACAACTAGTGAACCAAATAAAATAATATAGGTAATAATGCTTCTTGATTTCATTAGGTCTTTTAATCGAAGCCATTGTTGGTTACGAACTGCATCTAGTGGTTATCGAATTTATGTTTGTTTTCAATGACAGAATTAATATGAGGAACCCGTTTCATTCACTTTAATATTTAATGATGAGTGGAAGCGGCATACATCTTGATACTCTTGATAAACGCAAGCAGGTTTCTATAATTTATTTATCGTAAAAATTGTTTAAACCGTATAATGTAACAAGTTATATACTGATAAAAACATCGCATATATCAGCAAAATAAATATGGAAGTGAGTGGATTTTGTGGTGAAGTTTGTTATCAGTATTCGTGGTAAGGTCAGGTATGTTAGTTTTAATCAAGCTTTGGGCATTAAGTCATTCGGTTAACTCACCTGTAATCTACTACCTTCAAATATTGATCTTAAACTAAAAAATCCCAAATTAGTCTTATTGGTTTGTTCACTAGGAACTGAAAAATCGTTCATATGAAAGGCATAACAATGAAATAAGTAAAGGTGTTGTATCTAACTAGTCACACCTGATAATAGCAATTAAGTAATTTAGAAAGATAAACGATGTGTAACTGACTGAAATGTATCTTCGAGAAGTGTTAATACAAGTTTGCTTGTAACTAATGATTTGCTTTTTAATGCTCATTTTAACTGACCTATTGCAGGCTAATTCTTACACATTCAAATAGTTATTATCATATCTGTTCCATTGCCCAGTAATCGTTTAACACTGTTTAGTGGATAATACTGATTTTACCTCCATTTTATATTTTTATTCGCTTTTAAATGTTACTTTTACGTGTTAACGTTTAGATGTTTACGGATTATTCCATTGGATACCCATAGTAGTGAGAGTACTGAACTTTCGCATAGTCTGATGCCATCCAGACTAATATATGTATATATATTTCCAAGTCAAATATTGTGAGGTAGTATTAGTCCATAGTTTCTTTATGATCGCTTTATAGCTAATATGATTCACAATAATAGGATAAGATGTTTGACAATTTATCAGCTTTATAAAATAAAACGCCGCATTAATAACCACCTGTATTTAAGTAGGTTAGGTGATCCATGGTAAGTAAAGCTTGAAATCTATTGTTTTATGTACACATAGTTTAGAATGCACCTGATTAATCCAAAATGCTTCCATCACCCTCAATAGCACTGAATTAAAGTAATATGAAATAACTGAGAAACAGTCAGCAATATTGATTTTGTGATCAGATATTAATGGATGCTTTGTAAAGGATGATGCTATATTTCTATTTCTATTAAGTACATTTGGTTTTTCTATGTGATTCAATATCCACCTAGGAACATTTTCTTTCCGATGACATTGAATAAGTCTAACATTGATTCCGGATAAAATTATTTCTGGACCTCCTGTGAATTTGTAGATATAGCATGAAGTAGAGTCCATAGAATTTCGTCATTTAATTGTAGGCACAGAAACAGAAAATGTTCGAGGTGTAAGAGAAAGGGATACAGTGTAGAATGTGCACTTGATAGCTGACCGAAGTCTTCGAGCTGTCAATTACACGATTTACTCACCTTTGAATGATAGTTTAATATATATGGCTTTCTTTGGTACGGATGGTCTTTTCAAAGCTTAGTCTCTTTCTGTTGGGACATACAATGTTACTTGCAAAGCGGTCGTATGGAAACTATAGGATTAAATCACCCTGCAATATTTGTCTTCTTCCTCATGTCTTATTCAAAAGTTATCAAAGTGACCAAGTATTTTAATATATAACTCCACAAAAGCAGTCATCACAGTAATATAAAACAAGTACTCACCACTATCTGGTTGACAGAATTAGACATTTGGTCTCTGCAGTTAAAGTACTATACAATTCAAACAAAAAATCTTATCTAGCTTACATATTAGTCTCAGTAAAGTGCTATTTGAATAAGGCCGAATTATTTTATAGACTAGCGTGCATACTTCGGTGTAAAAGGTAAATTATTTGTGAATGAACAGATTCTTAGATGTTTATCAGTCAACACATAGGCATTATTTTTATTTATGCATGTTAGGCTTGTATTCAGGACTGACTGATACTGGGAATCTGGTGATTTTAGTTTCAATTTATGATATATCCATTAGCCTGCTCACTTTTAACATTAGGCGAGTGTTTTAAACAAAGTTCTGTGATTATTTCTGTTTTCCATAATCAGTTAATGTATATATATACTTGTAAATTTATTTTTATTCTGATGTTTTATTTATTTCATTTAAGAAGGGTGTAACATTTTATTACCTAGCAACTGAATAATAAATAAATATGCCCATATTTAACCTTGTTGTTTTTTTATCTTATCAGTGAAGAATTACTTCAGTCTACATACATTTATAGTATTATAATCTAATTACAGCATTTCTCTGATCCTACAAAGACTTTCTTGAAATCTTCTGTGTACAAAGTAGTGTAGGGCGAAAACTATCCATAATATATATACACCTTAACTAGTTAACATTTTCATTTTGTTTGATTTGCGGAAAAACCAAATCTGAATTTGCTTGCTGGAAATAAAGATTGTCTTTGAAGTTAAAAGAAATGATCAGGAGAAATTGAGATAGGTGAACTACCTGAGGGCGTTGCAAAATAGTTTATGCATAAATCCAATGCTTTTTGAAAGAGTACAGATGTTTATCATAACTGATGGTTTATATCAGATATAGTTTATGCGTGAATGGCTCCGAATAAATTAAAAGTACATAATAATGACACCTATAAAATTACCACTGCTTACAAATATTCCATCTCTCAGTTTAACGTAGTACGACATAAAAACAGTTAATCATACAAAAACTCTGACATTTCATTCCTTTACATTCCGAGTAGAACATAGGGCTCCAAGCTAGAGGTCTGAAGTTTCGGTAGAAGTGGCGTCTATTTTTACGAGGTAGGCTTGCTAGCCTCAAGCCCAACCTTCCCTCTTCACTGGGATTACTATCCGCTTAGTGAGGTCTAGGAGTGAGTCGGTCGGGGATCGAACTAACCATATGTGTGGTTAGCGAGCATTTCAATAAAGTATGGACACTTTAATGACATGAAACGAATTTTTCAATATTTCTTATTGTATAAATAGCACCATCTAGCTCATAGAAGATAGCTACAACTGCTGTTTCTTGATTTGCCTAACACATGTCTTCACTTGAAAGTTGATTTTAACTGAAATAAAATAAATTAAGGCAAATATTTGAAGTGAAAAAGTATGATGAGTGTCGGTGACACAGCGGTAGAATGCTCGCCAACCACGCCTCACGTGGTTCGGGGTTTGATCACCGGCCGACGCACTCCTTACCCCTCTAGGCCAGTAATACGACTGGTAAAGAGGGAAGGTTGGGCATGAGGCTAGTAACCCCATCCCGTAAAAAATAAACACCACTGCTACTGAAACTTCAAAGCTCTAGTCTGAAGCCCTATGTTCCACTGGGAAGGTAAAGGAATAAAAAAAGAAAAAGTATGATGATATACGCAATCTGGTCAATACTTTGTTTCACTGTTATTGCTGCTTTAAATGAAGTGATAAGCCTAAAAATATGGATCTTCGTTGCCAAACCAAAATCCAATTTATCAACAAAACTCTGGTGTTTTATATCATAGATAGCCACAAAATCTACTAAAGCTTTTGAACGAAAACAGTAAAAACCTAATGTTTATGATTATTTACTGTTTATTAAAATTCTGGGAATAAATTAAGGCAATTGGAAAGTATTCAGTCACACCTGGTCTCTTATGGATCTCATAGATTACATTTCAATGAAATGTACATTAAGGGGATGCTGAAGTTAAAAGTTTCTTTCAAGGAATTGACCAGTGTTAGACTCATGAATTCGTTAAATGGTTGAAGAGAGAAGAAAGGTGTTGATAAAAACTACAAAATCAGTCATCTACAACCAACAGTCTCCTGTAAAATCAACTAAAATTATAGGATTTGCACATTTCTATGTATAAATCTCACCGTTTAAGTGTCATAAGGTATCTGTTTTTTTAAATATAACAGGATATATACGTCTGTGGTGTGTGCTACTGACAAGAATATATAAGTAGTATACTGGACATCGTGTTTTCTGAAAGAATCTTGAATGGCAAAGCCCAGGATTAAGTTATGAAGATAACCAGAATGTAAACAATTTTTGTAAATGGAAGTTTCGATGTAAGGTCTCTGTATTTCATCATTACTGTATGTCATTTATCGATTGAATAATTCTGCTGAGAAGTAGCCGTGGGTTCTACCGTTAAAACCACTATTTTTTTTTACATATAGCTGATAAAACACTACTTATATCCATCACTAGTACTTGCAGTGTACACAATGCTTAATCAGAATTAGTTTTTCCGATTAGGAGTTGATTGTGTCACAGGTGTATGAAAGTAAATTCAGCACAAAGACCTTAGTCATTTCAGGCAACCTGACCACTTGCTAACTACATATGTTGGTTTTTGCTTAGATCACCATGAACTCCTTTAGAGTAAGCGAAAAGAGACTACTGTTGTGCTGACATTAAAAAATTAATAATAATAATAATCAGATAATGAGTAAATATCAGAAGTGAAATGTCATTATTTCGAAGTATGAATCGATTACATCTTTACTGTAAAGTACAGAAGCAGATATTGACGTACAAAGGTATAACATTTTCATTTCATTATAAACAGGTAGAAGCATACAAAAATAAATAAATAAATAAAACATTTGTGAATTAACAATCCTTGTTTTAATGAAGATGGATAGAAATCTAGTCGAATTATCGGAAGTTATGCAGAAACTTGAGAATGAAGAAAGAAAATTCTTTAGCTATCTTAATCAGTTGTGCTTGACATTTTACACTGAAATGTAATCGAATTTGTAGGAAATTATTCTTCCCGTTTTTACGTACAAAAATTACGTGATATACTTTCGAAATAGTTGAACCACATGCTCACACTTTGTGTACTTTTATGTGAATAAAAGATGAAATAATGAAATAGGGCCGAAATAAATATTTTAAAAAAATAAATAAATAAACAGTAGTGGAAATCAGTAAAAAGAATAATTTGCATACGAACTTCAAGATGAAATCGAGATAAGCGGAAAACAAAGAAATGATGAATGGATGAATGTGTTCCGATAAAAAAGAAACGAATTATCAACGGATCATTTCAATTACATCTTTTCGTAAAACTATCAGCCCATATCACCGCTTGAGTTCAATGTATTCTGTTCAGTAACTGGATGTACTGTTTTATTTGGCACAAATGAATTTTCTTCTATTGAAATTAATATGCCTCACCCAGCTTTAAACATAAAATGCCTATATATGTCCAAACCAAGTTCACTTTTAACAGTTTGAAAAAATTTGGGCATTGGGTATATGATATTCATTATAATAAAGGTTTTTGTATTTCCCAATGAATGGAAAACAAAACGATATTGTTTTTACTGACGTTTCGCTATTTAATGCTAATAGCTTTATCAAAGTATTATTAAACCGGAATTTACAAAATCTCAGCATATATATAACAAAGAGTTAAGGGATGAGAAAATAGACTTAGGTCAAGTTAAAAGGACATATTGAAAGTCAAAATAACAATGAAGATCACTAAACCAAATAACAAAGGTAATAGTACGTCTGTTATGGTATCAAAACAAAGTTTACTAACTTGATCATCGTTCGTTAGTCTGGGGGCATTTTTCGTTGTCAAGTTGGTCAATTGGTAAAGATAACAAAACCAAGTGTAGATTGTTGGATTTGATCAGTGTTTAAAATTATAAAGGCAGTGTGTGTTTACATAGTGAACTTGCATATCATATTCGTGTTGATTTTGTCACTTCATGGGGGCGGGAGGTGTTGTAACCAGGTCAGATTCTGTTTTAGTCCATCATTCCTATTCAGCCAATTTGGATTCCACTTGATCTGAAGTGCTTTATTATAATAAAATGCCTACTTCACATGATCACATCTCATCCAGTAAGTCACTTCATCACAGTGAATGCGAAATAGTTGTAGAACATTATGAAATATCTGTTTTCACTGTCCGTGAAAATCTGTTAATCAGTGAGACACGGCAGCCTGCTTAGGACTTTGGCTACCCAAAAACTCCGTCACTACATATTTAGTGTCATTTATCCTGTCCACTTTTATTGTAATTGATTAAAATATTACCTCTAGTGGTATTATTGACTCTCTTGAGTACTCAAAGTGTTTACAACCTGCTGATTCTCCAATTTTTTTAATAAAATGGAGGAAAAGCATAATAGTGGGTGGGGGAGGGAGTTAGCATATCCTAATACATGAGATAACTGTTCCTAAGTAATAACACTGGGTCTCAAAATGTACTCCTGAACTTTTACTTTATTAGTTTTCAACTAAATGTCGTGCATTTCTCTAAGGAGACAAAGAAGAAATATCATAATGGATAGGTTTGCGCTTCAGGTCAGATAGCAGTGTATCACAGGATCTACTGTCAATTAATATTTTATCTGGACATCGTGTCTGAAGAGAAAATATCGTGCCATAAACTCCGCTAAAAATTCTGTACATTATATGAGCACAGTCCAGAATAAAGCTATTATTATTAGTTTAGACATTTATTCAGGTGGATAGTTCACATTTGTGACTTTTTTTTTCCTTCACGTTCCCAGTGGAACATAGGGCCTCAAGCTAGTGGCTTGAAGTTTCTGTAGCAGTGTTTAATTTTTACAGGATGGGGTTGCTAGCCTCATACCCAACCTTTCCTCTTCACTAGCATTATTTCTGGCTTAGCGAGGTAAAGGAGTGCGTCTGTGGCCGGGGATCGAACCCTGGACCATGTGCATGGTCGGCGAGCGTCCTAACCGCTATGCCACCGATGCACATTTGTGACTTAGTGAATACTGATTTTAGTTTGTTACAGTGACGACTGCTAAGCATCTGGGAGAAGAATTTCCTCTTCATATATTCATCAAAAGGGGAGATTAATCCAATTTAACTTTGTGTGTTTAAGCAACTTCAAAAAATCCCCAGTGAGTCATATAAAAGAAAAGATGTTCAGCGAAGAGTTACTCTTTTCAGAGATAGATTACACCTTTTATTACATGCACAAGTACACTTACTTATTTTCACATCTGACAAAACAAAACTACTATTTTTAAAAAGTTCTGAAATCACTTTCACAATTAGGTTGGTCTCATCACAGGCCTGGAATAAAGTTTTGGAATCTCTTCGTTCTGCAAAATTTTAGTAATTAATACTACAGTAT